>JAUCNO010000279.1:15929201-15957038 GCA_032353835.1 Enteromius viviparus | reverse complement strand
GCCACCTGGCGGTATTTTCATGAACGACTTTAACACGCGACTGAATTAAATTTAAATCCGGGATTTTGCCGCGGCGGCACACGCGGCGGTAGGTGACATTTTGGTTGTCCACCTACTGTAAATTACTCGCGCTTAACGCTTCATTCGCAAGAATGAATGTCTTGTTACATCCAATATTATATATTTAATATAGTCTCAACATTTGCTGTAATGTAATTGCATAGGTTGACATTGCATTGATTAATTGTGCAGCACTAATACACAACGTAACCTAACTTGCAAAAAAACCCTCTAAACATACAGAATCAAGCAGGCAGTTTGGGTGTGATCTATCTGACTGACAGAAAGACTCAGCCAGACAGTCTTCCTACATGTCTTCCAAAACAAAAAAAACAAACAAAAAAAAGCCCTCCACCCCCTGTCTACCAGTGGGGCTCCATGCTTCCTTACGTCTGGCTGTCTCTGCAAGCTCTGAAGATGTCTAGGGCAACTCCTTGTACCATTGCAGCCAATCAGGAGGATTCTCTAAGCTCCACCCCATCACTTTATGTTATCTCCAAACAGCAAGGTCAGCTTGGGATGGCTGAATCTGATCCTCTCTTACAGGACCGAGCTCTGATGCCCTTCCCTTCAACGGGCACATTTATGGTCAAGATCAGGTTAGGTTTTGTTCTATGTTAGCATATTTATTTTCTAAGATTTGATAATGTACTGCATAGAGAGCTGCCAAGGACTTTCAGAGCTCCAAAAGAGCTTTGTCTAGAGGGGGCAGACAAGGGTGGAGACACATCGATGAACATCTGGGTGTTTCTCTTCTGTTAAGCCATGGTCTTTTCAAAACAGTGCTTTATACAAAGCTATTGTTCATCACTATTCACATACATTCTCTTTGTGGATCATCTACATAACAGTTGTTTTTCTCTAGTAAAAAAATAAAATAAAGTAAACTGCTGTCCTATAATTATTTTGCAACTATTTTAACTCAAGACAGATCTTCAAAATTTAACCATTTTGAAAAACTGTGAAACTGTAAAACTTTCAAATGACTGAATTTTCAGCAGCACACAAAAACAAACAACTCGTTGCAACCAGTACAGTCCAATATGCAACATGCGACCAAGTCAATCGGTTAAATCCAGGGTTTTTCCTGCATAAAGCACTGAGGTGGCCGCCTCCTCAAATTATTTTTGTCACCTCTGGCTGTTTAGACAGGCTGTCACAAACATCACTGAACAGCATCAATTAGGGCTTTTACTACAAATGTGTGCATATTTAGAGAAATACTGGTATCTTTCACATACACACTTTACAGTTCTTAAAGACAGAAACATAATTTCTATTCATTTTCCACTGTTATCTAATAAACATTAGTGGCTTCCAGTGCCGTCCTGATGCGTTTTCTCTTCTGCAATCTCTATATTGGAATCATCACAAATGTGATGACTAAAATCTGTTGAGGTGTAAAATGAATGGCAATACAAGTGGGGGTATGAATTTATATGACCAAAAAAAATTTGGATGGCATTTTCTTTTTATCGTACCTCTGCTTAATGCATATCTTAGTGGTAATAAGCGCACTGCTTTGTTTATAGCAGTAACCAAGAAACCACTGTTTCCCTTCTGTTTTAGAAGCACCACAGATATGCATAGATTTCTCATTGGACCGCTCCAGTCACATAGATAAATCCAACATCTTGGAACTGTCTTTCCCCATACTGTAACTGTAGGTTTGCATACTGTGCAGGATTATTGCATCTTTGTATATTCTGTAATTACTATTGTAAATGACTTCAAGTTGACTAGTACAATACGGTGGAAGTGTTGCATTTATTATGGCCCATAGAAACAGTCGCTAATGAGGCATCTACGTCTACATTTCTATGAAAAGCTCCACCTGCTGGCAGATAATGAGTTTTTTTCAGCCAATCTGCTGTTTTAGATTTGTTCATATGTTTTACATAATACAGTTTCACAACACAACATTCCATTTTTGCTTTAAATTTCACAATTATACAATCTAATTTAGACTACGAACTACTCATACTTTGTTAGGACCCTGATTAAAATGCAGCATTTGCCTCTGATTTTAAACGCAAAGAGAGTAGGCATCTACATTGACTTACATAGTAGGGAAAAAAAATACTATGGAAGTTAATTATGACCTAAAACTGTCTGCTTACACAATTTTTCCCCCACAATATCTTCTTTTGTATTCGGCAGAACAAAGAAATTCATACAGGTTTAGAACTACTGGAGGGTGAGTAAATCATGACAGAATTTTCATTTTTGGGTGAACTATTCTGTTAAACTAGATTGTAACATTGGCCATAATGCACCTGTTACTATGCTATGAATAAATTTCATTATGTATTCAATCAAAAATTATGTAAGGCTATAAGAAAATGTACAGTTTTACTAGAACAGCAATTTATCTTTACTTCAGGTGATATCTGCCTGAAAATTCAGTTTCAAGTCAGTTTCAATAGTGAGGACTATTCAAAAAACAACATAAAAGATATGAGTTTTGCAATAAATTCCTAAAAAATAGCTTACTGCTTAATTCATAATAAGTCTCATGGCTGATTCCATGAACTTTAATAAAATGAAGAGCTCAGGTGAATTGGCAAAAACTAGCAGTGATTCATGTTGATGAGTTATAATAGTATCTCACCTGGCTCCAGAGCGACTGACAACATCCACAATTTCTCCAGGAAAAAAGCGATCTTTAACATAAGCATACACATCGTCGCATATCTCATGCAGACGTGAGCGGTGCGTAAGTGCTGTCAGGTGCAGGAGGGGGACGAGCAGCGCATTTGGAAAGTTCTGAAGATTCAACCTGGCTTTCCTCTCGCTGTCCAGGGCCTCCTGGTAGGTTAGGCCAGGCTTCCCCGTCACGGCACAGCTCCATACAAGACTGTTACACAGAATGGTCCTTTCAAAGAATTCACTGGCAAAACAAAAACACAATGTGTCATGTTATTAACCACCCTGGCACCTTTGCGTTTTACATGGATATGAACGTAGTACTCACAACTGACTAATGAACCTTGTCAAAAAGTTCATGCTTTGGGAAAAACAAATAACAGAGTGGAGATTCTTTCCAAAATACATCTATTTGTTTACAATGAAGTTATTCATGATTAAACCAGTTATTAGTTGTAACTTACAAAGTAGGCTGTTTGTCATCAAAAGAAGACTATATTTTAAGCTCTATTAACACACAATTACACACACTACTTAACACCATGCTTTAAGGTTTTTTTAGGCCAAGTAGTTGGTAGTTATAATTTAAATGACATCCCATGCCGGTCATATTACCTGTAAGATCAATGTTTATTACTAAACAGTTAGAATTCATAACTTACATGACAGTTATAATAAAAACTCTTACACACAATTGGTATGCCATTCATATTTAAATGTAACAAAAAAGCAGATGACCGAAATAAAGATGAATATATAATTTATATTAAATTCATAAACCATTTAGATTATAAACAAATACAATAACATAACTTTTATCCTACTTAATTTAAAATAAGAATAGCAAAGCATAATCATTAAGCTTCCACTGTTGTCATTTTGCATAAAATATAGAAATAAAACTATTAAAAATAGTTCTTATTATATAATTTATTGGACACTTGGGTCACTTTTTTTTGCTTTAGGATTATCTTTAAGTTATTATTCAAATTTAAATTTTATTTGTCACATTCACATACATACACGGTACGACATGAAATGAAATTAGTAGTTGAAAGTCAGTAAACATACCTAATAATAGTTCATACTAAAATGATAATCTGTATCCTACTTCATACACCAGCCCAACATGACCACTTACAAAAACATATGACAACTTCTAAGCGCTGATGACAGATGAGCAAACAGTTACAACGAAGTACTACATGGGCATCATAATCTTTCCCATTCCAGCCCCACATAACCATTAAGTCAGTTTCTCAAATGAAAAGTGACATCAAAATAATAATGAAAAGAGCAGTAAAACTCTTGCCTCTAAAGGGCAAACACACTAACAATAGCAGCGACCACGTTTTAAGCTACAACATCCTGTGTGTGGATGAGATCGGTCTCATCTCCGCTAACACCCCCAAAAAAACACCAGAAAAGGGGCTTCCCGGGGACATCCCACCAGCGATATGGCACTATATACGCTCTTATAACACATCGACAGACAGCTCGACTTAGTCTGCTCTCTGAACTCCGGTTTAGTTGGCTAAACTGAGCTAACTAACTAGCAGCCAACTCTGTTAGCAAAGGCCTCCAACTGACACCTGCCGGGTGTATGAAGGGGGAAACCTCAAGTCTTTATAAATACAAGGTTATTTCACACTAGGGGTGTTGGGTTATAAGCAAAGCCGGTTTAAAATATCAAACAAAGATATATGTTGGTTGGTTAGATGTTTAAGTATAAAATATTAAACTTTCAAGCGGGCTGTCACTTCTGTTGTTAGTTTCTGGTGCTGCTGTTGTTAACTGGCATCAAAGGGGAAGTTGAAACGAACAAAGTGAAATACAAAGAAAATCTTACTCGTAGGTTCTGAAGATTTCGTGTGTGACTTTACAGAGGAAGACTTCTTCATCGGGTCTGAGATCAGCGGGCGGCTTCTGCCTCACGAACGGCTTTTTGTGGAGAAGCGGCATCTTTCCTTTCTCTTTATCTTTCTCGGAGACTTTCAAAAACAACAAACACAAAAAGACAGTAAGAAAGTGAGAAAATGCCAAATTAATACGGGTCCATTAAAAGTCGGACCATGAAACCCGTCGAAACCAGTTGAAGTAAAACCGTTAGGACTTCAATTGTAAAAAAAAATAACGATATTCTTCAGTCTTTGTTAATGACACGCGCTTCCCGGGTGACGTTCAAAATCCAGCCCACATGTTTCGGCTTTTTATTCAAACCGAATATAAAGCGCACGCTTGGTTCATATATAGCAAACGAGCCCGATACACAGAAGATGAGTAACGATATTTACCAAATCTATGGTGTGAAAAAGATAATCAGCTCCGGAAGAGAAAGAAAACACAAGAGTATTAGGGTATGTCCCACTTCTCCGAGCGGGGATAAGCGTGTTGACGACAAGTTTTGATCCGCTCTAGTTCACTTACCCAGCGGGTAGCGCTGGGGCGGAGCTTCAACGACAATTCTGTCATTCTATTGGGTCGTTTGAGCGCCAATCACGCCTCTGTACCCAATAGCGTGAGTCGAAAATGAAAATGGGTTTCAGTTTTTCCACAGAACTTCATGTATTTTGAATGACATTTTAGGTTAATATATATTTGACGAATCGATGACAGCTATTCTGCGGTTGGAAAAGAAGACAGATAATTGTAGTGCCATCACTGTAGCACATTTCCCAACCACAAAGCCTAGTTTCTCACTTTACTATAAGCATTTTTTGTTTCCTAGTGTGCTTTTCAAAATAATTAAAATTAGAGTTCAGTGGATTAAAATCAATGCGTGTTAGTTTTGAGCTATATGATCTATAGTGTAATCAGAAATAAATCAAAATACTCAATGCAGTCATTACAGTTAGCAAAAGATTGTGCCAGATAATTTTTCCAAATATATTTTAATGGGTTTACAAACAAACTCCAAAATAGCATCATGGATGACGTAAAATGTCTCCAGTACACTACCTCTGCCTGTAAAAGAAAAAAAACATGAAATGATCCCTCCCCTACTTCCTGTTTCAACAGAAAGAGTTGGAGACAGAAATGCATTTGAACAAATAACAAACCCAAAGATGCCACTTACTGGAAAACTAATTTATAATCTCTTAATAATGACTGCTTAATACAGCAATGCAAACATGACGTGACATAAAGGGATTTTATGAAACATGGCTAGTTACGCAAACTTTTTAAAGTTTAAATGTGCTTACTATTAAACTCAGCTTTAAAAATTGACAAGTGAACATTCATCAGAGGAGAATGCTGTATGTTTAATCAAATCTATTTGCATCATTTATTCTGTTAAAAGCCTCATTGAGGCTAATCGTATTCATTGGTTCCACTGTACCAGAAGAGACTCTTCTGAGGGTCAAAGTACTCTATAAAGATGGATTTGCTTGAGAGAATCTGGATCCGTGTCATGTTTTAGATAAACAGTGTAGTCAAGTGGTACTTCCTCTATCCATTGGCTGAGCGCTAATGTCTCTAAGAACTGTGAAAGAACAAAGATTTGTAATTATTGATCAACTCTTTTGAATTACACTGCTCATCACAATTTTGAGACAAATTCAGAAATAACACAGATAGAGAGAAACTTCTTACAACAGCATCTTGAAGTAAAGCAAATGCCTCTTGAATGCTGGGTACGGTTAATAACAGCGCACCTTTCTTTCTGAAATTTTGACTAATAAATAGCCATGCTCTTAAAAAAGAAAGAAAAGAAAATGGGTAATTTTAGTTTAAACAATTTAAGACATAATGGCCCGGTTTCACAAACAGGGTTTAGCTTAAGCCAGGATTAGGCATCAGATTAATTAAGATATTTAAGTGACTTACAATAATTACTTATAAGATTACAGGTGTGCATCTTAACACAGAACAATGACACTGACATGTTTCAAGATATGTCAGAGGAACAAATTTTCATCTGAGACAGCTCAGACATGCTATTTAGGCTGGGACTAGCTTAAGCCTTGTCTGTGAAACTGGGGGAATAACTACTTATCATTTGCTTATTATAAAGAAAACCTTTCTTGAGTGCAAGCACTTACTGCAATTGATCACTTGGTTCCATGAAGTATTCAAACACGTTGTTCAGGATCAGAACATCTGTATTTTGCACTAAGGCAGACTGAGAGCGGATATCTGCATGAATCACCTATGCAGGGCACATTAAACATTTATCAATATACAATCCACATAAAAAACCTAATGGTAAATAACCATTAGACACAAAAATAGCTTGGTTAATTACCTGAATTCTGTCACTAAAGCCATATTTCTCTACAGCCATTGTTTGAAGCTTGACAAACTCTGAACTTATTTCAACACCCACAAGCTGAGATGCGGCACTGTACAGGTAGCCCTGAGGAGAGAAAAAGATCTAATGGAGGCAATAATATAGATGTATCATCAGGTTTATATTCAACAGGGAAAGAAAATTAAAGGAATAATTTACCCCAAAATAAACATTTGCTTCAAATGTACTTCTTCATCAGAACAGATTTAAATTTAGCATTTCATTACTTACTCACCAATGGAGCCTCTGCAGTGAATGGGTGCCATCAAAATTAGAGCACAAAGAGCTGATAAAATCATCACAATTCTCAAGTAATCCAAACTCCAGTCTATCTATAAACATCTTGTGAAGTGAAAATCTGTACGTTTGAAAGAAACAAGTTCAATGTTATGTTTTAACTTTAGGCTGTTAATGTGATGCTACGGATAAAGGACTTGTATTTGAATTTGTTTATAACAAACATGACGCTTTTTATTTCACAAAATCTTATTTGATTGTCTGGAGTCATGTGGATTACTTGTGGATTATTTTGATGTTTAATCAGCTGTTTGGGCCCTCCTACTGATGGCACCCATTTACTGCAGCAGATCTGTTGTTGAGCAAGTGATATTATGCTAAATATATCTGCATCTATTCTTGTAAGGGAAGAAGTATACTCACCTGCAAGTAAATTTTGAGCAAATTTAAATTTTTTAGGGGAACTATTCCATTAGCCCTTAATTCCTCCGAGGGATTGTTTCTGTAACCGCCAGTTAACTTACAATTGATGATGAGTTAAGTTATGTTTAGTTAAACAAACTATCACCAGCAATTTACCCCATATAGCACAGCTCCAAGTCTAGATCCTACATCCACCACCTGTTTTCCTGAGAGATCTGGAAGAACATTGTGGAATAGGAACTGGAGCTCTGGGATCGAGAATGAATGTGAGATGAACTCTGAAAAATTATAAATCACATATTATGATGTTGCTTTATTATAGCATAATTTATGCAAGACAGAGCCCGCTATCCATGCAAACACTCACCCAGTGGTGCTGTTCTGTGTGATCCACAGTTGAGGCAGTAGCTGCGACTCATTTTCCCATCCTCACACAATGAGTCCACAGCTTCCTCATCATATAAGAATGCATCCACATGCACAGTGGGGTGAGGTTTCTGTTGAGTCTAAACGTTAAAATATGCTTTAGAACGTAACAACGCAGTTATGAATGCCAGAGTATACTAAAAATGTAATGCACAGACCTTCTGAATGGCCATAATCTCTGAGGGAGCCATACCCTCCAGTGGAAGGCAAACCCTTAGGTCTTCTGCAATACTTTTAAGGATAACACTTTGGTTATCCACCAGTAAATTATCCAGATCATCTGAAAACGTAGTTAAAAAAAATATGTAACTAATTTATGTCCATGACCAAATCAAATTGCTTAACATTGTGTAAAATTAGATACAAATAAAGTGGAGACAACACAAAACAAATGCTTACACCTTGCACAAAATCTAACCTGACAAAACATAAACAAAAGTTTCCAAATGCGAAGTTACCGGATGTTTTTAACCATTCTAACAGTTTTGGAAGATGTTGTCTTTCCGTCTTGGACAACACCTGCAGAATTTCATTCTTTGCATCGTTAAAATTCATTGATACACAAGCGCTCGATACTTATCTTACGTCAAACACAATCTAGATTGCAAACATACTACTGAGCAACACATGGGTCTGCTGTCCTCCACAGTGGGCGGAAGCGTGTTATCATTTAAGGTAGAACTGCACAATTTCTCACTCTGATTAACAATTCCAGGTCAGAAAAACAATCATTTTTATATGTGCCTTCACTCGTATTACTCACATTTGATTGATTTTAAAGTAAAAAATACAGCCATTCTGTGCTTAATTAAAATCATATTTTATATATTCCTGTGCCACCTTAAGATTTTGCTTCATGACCAACATATCTAATGTAAAAAATATATATTTAAAAAAATAAAACGCGATAGGTTCAACGTTTATTTTAATTAATACACACAGACCGAAATTAATTTCACTTAATTTAACAGTTAGTAAAAACAAATCTAATTGACAAATCATATTTTTTTCAAAACAAAAAGCTAACTCTTACTTTACACGGAAGTAAAGTTACGTCACGGGAAGTTGGGGGTTAGATGACGTTTGTAGTCGCTGTTCCACTCGCCGAAAAACAGCTGCTGCGAGTTTAGGTAAGTAATATTTAATCGAAGAGTATCTCTTTATATTAACAGGTTGAATACTGGACATCTTAATTTGGCGTTGTTTTGACTTAAACAGGATTTAAATCCTGTCCATAATTAAATCGACTACGTTAATGCGTTTACAACGGCTGTCTGGCCTTATTTCACCATAGAGCTGAAACGGAGTCAGTTTTAGAAAACACACAAATATATATTTTTAATCTATGAGGTTTTTAGTATAGTTTAAATTACTCATGGGTGTACAAATATTTCTGTTTTGAAATGGTACGATCTATGTCTTAAAATGCTGCAGATTCATCCAGACTCTACAAGACGTGGCTGTTAATAACAGAACAGCGCATCCGCGGTAACATATATTTTTATTTGTGTTTAAGTAGACTTGAAAACATAATTGCCCTGGTTCCACTGAAGTCTCGAGGTTCAGAGTGAGAAGTGACAGAAGGATTGTTTTGGGGGGTAACCCCACCACATTGGAAAGTCCCATTCACCTAAGTAAGTTTGTCTGCATTACATCAATCACCCTTTATGTTATATAATGTACAGACTGTACATGGGTTTAAAAGTTATCAGACAAACAGGAGACAATGTGTATTTTATAAAGGAAATTAAGCAGTTAAGCAGTGCAACTTTTACTTAAAGCATAATTGTATGCTTTAAGTGAAAGTTGCAGTGTGATGTGCCTCAAGGTTTTTGGGACCATTGTTATTTTCTGTTTTTACCAATTATCTTCCTCTGGTTTTAAAGTGTGGAAGGACAGTTATGTACACATATAATACAACATCATACTTACCACCATCATCAACTGAAAAAAACAACACAAAAGCACTGTGTTCAATTAAATTCTAAAATTAAACTCAAACAGTTAAATCACAGTGTGTTTGTTGAACAGATAGAGGAAATCAGACTTCACATGTAATCTAAATAATAATATTATTAGAATACACAAAATTTTTGGTTCACCACTTGTGAAGGATAGGACAACTGTTTATTTGCTTTGTTTTATCTTATAAGTACATTTCAGTGTCTAGAGTTCCTAATGTCCTGTACTGTCATCTTTTGTATAGTAGTGTGCTGCTATTCATAATTTTTAACACCAGGCATGCATCAAAATGATGATTTTTATTTCCTGTTTCCAAAACTAATGCAATGAACTGTATAATAAAGAGGAATGAATGTATGGAAAGATTTGCCATCAAACATGAAATGTTTTTGTTTTTGTTTTAAAGAAAAAAAAAATCAGTAAATTGTTGATTCTGATGTTTTTAATGAAAAAAAACCTATATAAATGTACACAGAATCTCTTTCTCTCTCGCTCTGTCTTTTTAAATACCTGAAGTAACCATGATCCCCTGTTGCAGGTTGGCAGCTCTTAAACCGCAAAAATGGTTTTAGCTGATCTGGGGAGGAAGATAACCTCAGCTTTGAGGTCTCTCAGCAATGCCACCATCATCAATGAGGAGGTACAGTGAATATTATACAGTCTTAAAATGAGGTTTGTTAAGTTAACATTTTATGAAGGACCACAATGCTTATTTACCATCTTTCTTAGGTATTAAATGCTATGCTCAAGGAGGTCTGTGCTGCCCTGCTGGAGGCTGATGTGAATATCAAGTTGGTAAAGCAGCTTAGAGAAAATGTCAAGTAAGTAACACGTTTTTTATTTTATATTTATATAGTAAACTACCATTAATAGAATGTCTTGTTTGCTCTATAACCATTTTGTAATCTCAGGGCAGCCATTGATCTGGAGGAAATGGCATCTGGTCTAAACAAGAGAAGAATGATCCAGCATGCTGTTTTCAAGGAGCTTGTCAAGGTAAATGATGGTTTGCTGCTTTGTCTGATAAATACTGGTTTTCACATTGTTCCTCAGGGAGCCCTGTACCTGTTTACACCCGGTTGGTTTAAATCAGGGGAAACCCTATTTCATAATGAAGAATCTACCTTAAGCCAAATTGAATTGACAGCATGATGATAGAAATGTATTTTAGAAGACAAATATAGTGATTGTTTGTTTTTTGCAGCTGGTGGATCCTGGAGTGAAAGCCTGGACTCCCACGAAGGGAAAGAACAATGTTATTATGTTTGTGGGTCTACAGGGCAGTGGGAAAACCACAACATGTTCTAAGGTGAGCAGTTCTTGAGTATTTGCAATGAGATTTTAGACATTTTAGACAGTTTTGAAACAGCCAATCACAAAAGCAAGAAAGTTTGAAGGGGGAAAAACAAAGTTGAAATTAGAAAGCCGTCATTCCTTCTTCAATGCTATATGCAGTATCATTTATTTTTGATTGTATTTATTGCATTTACTCACAATTAGTCATATCTCATTGCTGATGCACTGTGTATTTGTCAATTCTGTTTTTACTCTTGTGTGCTTAGTTACTATTGTCTGTATTTATTGTCCATATTTACTAATGTATTTAGTCCTTGTGACTTTCCTATTTGTTTTTGAGGGTTTTTTGTCTACTGCCATGCGATGTGCTCGAAAAAGTTGGCTTTGACTTTTTTCTTTTTATTAGTTGGCATACTACTACCAAAGAAAAGGATGGAAGACGTGTTTGATTTGTGCCGACACATTCAGAGCAGGTATCGTCGTCTATCTTACACAGAAAAGTAGTAAAAGTACTTCTTGTAATGCTTCTGGGGGGAAAAAAATTGTTTTGTTTGTTTTTAAAGGTGCCTTTGACCAACTCAAGCAAAATGCAACAAAAGCCAGAATACCCTTTTATGGGAGGTAATAAAAACTTGTATTGTATTGTATTTGTATTGCATCTGCTTAGCAAAACTAATCATCGATTCACGTTTGTGTGAATTAACAGTTACACAGAAATGGATCCAGTGATTATAGCTGCAGAGGGTGTGGAAAAATTCAAGACAGAAAACTTTGAAATAATCATTGTGGATACTAGTGGTAGACATAAACAGGAAGACTCACTTTTTGAAGAAATGCTTCAGGTGTCCAATGCTGTGGTAAGTGTGAGACTTTCTCTGTTATTATAAAATATCAAGACGCAATAAAGAAAACGAGATCTAATTGTTATTGTCTGTCCCGCAGCAACCTGACAACATAGTGTACGTGATGGATGCCTCCATCGGTCAGGCTTGTGAGGCTCAGGCTAAGGCCTTCAAAGACAAGGTAGATGTGGCTTCTGTTATTATTACAAAACTGGACGGCCATGCCAAGGGCGGTGGTGCACTCAGTGCGTAAGTACACACGTTATGCTTTTTACTTCCAGCACTTGAGTAAATAAATGCAGAAGCTGACATCATTTTTGTTTACAGTGTGGCGGCCACAAAGAGTCCCATCATTTTTATTGGCACAGGCGAGCACATTGACGACTTTGAGCCTTTCAAGACTCAACCCTTCATAAGCAAACTACTCGGTAAGGTTTAAATATACTGCTGAGCTCAAACCAAAGAATGAAAATGTGCGTATCCTCCGGCCATCCAAGATGTAGATTAGTTGCAGATTTGGATAAATTTAGCATTACATCGCTAGATCACCAATGGATGCTTTGCAGTGAATGGGTGCTGTCAGAATAAGAGTCCAAACACCTGATAGAAACAGTACAGTAATCCACACCACCCCAGTCCATCAGTTTATCATCCGTTAATTTATTTAAGCCCAAATAAATCTATCAAGGCAATTTAACTTTATTGATGAATTGAAGTGGTGTGAGATTAACGTGATACTTTTATCAGCTGTTTAGACATACATACTGACGGCACCCATTCACTGCAGAGGATCTATTTGTGAACAAGCAATGTAATTAAAAATTTCTGCAAATCTGTACCAATTAAGAAAAACTCAACATCTTGCACGGCCTGAGGGTGAATGTCAATCAATCACTCACTTTTATATAGTGTTTTAACAATACAGATTGTAGCAAAGCACTGAACATTATTAAGTAGAAGAACAGAGTGATGGTAATGACAAGATTAAACTATTTATTTATCAAATCCAGAGACGGTCACTAGAGATTAGGTGCCCCAAAGCCAGAAGTGAATACATTTCTAACGCATTTTCATGTGCATGATTGTTCATTGCATGTTGGAAATGTGTTATGTTGCAATTGTTGTTTTTTTCTATAGGTATGGGAGATATTGAGGGACTGATTGACAAAGTGAATGAACTAAAGCTTGATGACAATGAGGAGCTAATTGACAAGCTCAAACATGGTAACCTTATTTTTATTATTTTTTTACAAGAATGTATATTTTTGTGTATTCAGTGTTACACTAAGAGTGTTACACTAAGACATTTCCCAGTGCTTTTTCACCAACAGATATGACATTTCTCTCTAATAGGTCAGTTTACACTCAGGGATATGTATGAACAATTTCAGAACATCATGAAGATGGGACCTTTTGGTCAGATTATGGTAACGCCAACCTTTACTGAAATGATATCTAATTATGATTATCCACTGACTAGTTCTTTTCTTACAATTAGTGTTTTTTTTTGTGTGTGTGTTCAGGGAATGATCCCGGGCTTTGGAACAGATTTCATGAGCAAAGGAAATGAGCAGGAGTCTATGGCCAGACTAAAGAAACTCATGACAATAATGGATAGTATGAATGACCAGGGTGTGTGTGTGTTTGTTTTATCAATGTCCAAAAGTGGAATAATACAGTTCTCTAAATTAGAAAATGTTATATACCAGTTTAGGTAACACACTGTGGTTTTTCTTCTCAGAACTTGACAACAAAGATGGTGCCAAGCTCTTCAGTAAACAGCCTAACCGCATCCAGCGAGTGGCTCGGGGATCTGGAGTGGCTACCAGGGATGTACAAGAGTTGCTCACACAGTACACCAAGTTCGCCCAGATGGTCAAGAAGATGGGAGGCATTAAAGGCTTATTTAAAGGTTGAGTGATCTGAACTTGACGCATTTGAATTGTTCATTTCTTGATGCATTTAAAATTATATTATTATGATAATTATGATATAAATATTTATCAAATTATGATATAATTGTTTCATGTTTTAAAGGAGGGGACATGTCCAAGAACGTCAACCCATCACAGATGGCGAAACTGAACCAGCAGATGGCAAAAATGATGGATCCCAGAGTGCTTCACCACATGGGTATGAACTCCCTTTACACCCTAACATGCTTTAGTTTTTATAGACCATCGACAGCAGAATTGGATTTATCTTTACTAAACATGAAGTTATTGCGTTCAAGAATATATTTGAAATGACCAAAATTGCATTTTTAAATGTCACTCATCACTGGGAGATATGTAAGGATCATTGAATATATGTGGTGGTTATAAAAGCCTTATTTAAGGACATTTATCTTTTGTGTTTTTGTAGGTGGCATGGCTGGACTGCAGTCTATGATGAGGCAGTTTCAGCAGGGAGCTGCTGGCAACATGAAAGGCATGATGGGATTTAACAACATGTGAACCTCTGATTCTGTAAACAGAGGATGCAAAATGATTAAATGGTTTTAGCAAACAAAACCCGCGGCGGCTGAAGATAGTTTGATGGGTTTGTCTTGCCACAAGTAATTTAATTCTTTAAACGGAGTAAAACAATAAACAAAGTCTCATTTACATGTAAAGCCCAGTGTTTCTGGAGAAGGATTGATAATGGAGACTGTTAGAAAAAATTTTGCTTTTTGAGATCAAGGCCAGAGATTTAAAATGTCTTGTGAAGTCCGAGAGTTGTTCGTTTGGCAAATATACACACGGCCAGTCTGAGTGCTTCACAATACTGTCAGACTTGCTGACAACCGATCACTTTCACTATCTAAACCGGATTAAGGGTAAAAGATGTAAAGGTTATATGATTTTACACAGTAATTGCTATGGCCATCTTCATAGCATAAGATATTCCTAAGTAGAAATCATGGTTTATTATATTATTAAATATAATTTCTTGACTTGCCATAGAAAAGCTTTGGCTTTGTATCAGAGATGGAACACCGTAGTTACAAAATAGTATGTGACAATATTTTGTCATAATGTTATAATAAAATTTATATGGCAACATTTTAACAGCAATTGTCTTTTATCCCTTATTTATAATGAAATTCAAATATTGGTGCTCTCTTGACTCAATTTGACTAGTACTTGTGGTGTTTATCTTGTACATTTGTAATCTGTACTTTGCAAAGCATCAGCTTGACAAATTTGCACAGAGATTAGGTAGTAATCTTTGTTGTATGCCTGGTCAAATGATTGTAAATACATAAAATAAATCTGTTCTTTTAAATTGTAAATGATCACCTTTCAGCTTGGCTACCAATGAGTGAATATATAATTGTTCACATTACATTTTATTTAGTTTATAATGCTAAAACGAAGGAAAGATAATGGGCGGCATATTACAAAAATATAATTTGATTGATTGCAAAAAGTTAGTTTGTTTATATACTCAAGTTGTGTTAATTACAATCAATTTCATTTTACTGGAAAAGTTCTTGTCTAACATTTGCATTAACTTTTTTAAATAAAGTCAAGAAAAAACAATGCTATTTCATGGTCCCCATTACATATGCATAGAATGATTATTAAAATCACGCATAATTAACTCTTTGATTAATACATTGGTAGTTTATTTAGGTTCATTAGATAAGTTTCCTTTAATGTTACCTTTTATTTAACATTTTAATAGTATATATTTAATTCATTAATATTAATGGAATTAACTTATTTCCTAATATAATTAAAATACACTTTTTTTGAATAATATTCTGAAAGATAAAGTGTCTAATTCAACTCTTTAAATGCATCATGAAATGAGTGTCGGCCTCTTGACGTGGCACCGACTCCATGTTGAGCTGCTACGTCATCAGCTCGGGAGCTCGCTCGAGCCGTGAGCGCGCTGTCACTGAGTCTCTGAGGAGACACTAAATCAAGGCTTCAGGTAGGTCTAAACACTTACTTTTTGCAAATAGATGATCGTATGTATTACGCTAACGATCCGATGATGAACGGCGATTGAAGTGAAGCGTTAGATGGCCTGTAGTGGGAGAAATCGCGGGTTTAAAGGGCATGTAGCTTGAAGCCGGGCATCTTGTCTAACGTAAGTTAACGTACATCAACAAGCAGGTCATCTCAGGGGCTGTTTACTGAAATCTATGATCGGATCAGATCGTTATAAAGTTGCTGTGCTCTCAAGTTGCTTTCACGTTGATGTAAGCTTGTTTATATTTCTTATGCTATCGAACTAGCTTTCTGTAGCTAATTTGGGAGGGTGGGCTGACTCCCCCGGTGGATTCATGTAACTTAAGTCAACTTAGTTCAAGTAACAGTTAACGTTAAACTAAAAAACTAAACTACTAACTTAATAAACTAACTTATTTTATTTGTTGCCTTAAATACTCGAGTAACCATAATAGGTGCTATGTGCTTATAATTTTGGAATAGTTAACTTTACTCATTTGAAAATTATGCGAACTGTTGCATTTCGTACTTATTTTGTATCTTAATATATTCCCAAATTTAGTGTAATTGTCAACACATTTGTATTGTTAACAAATAGCAAGCAAATTTATTGTTTTTAATATGTTTCCTGCAACATCGGTTTGTGTTCAGATCTGCACATGTGGCATTTTTGCTGCTCATCTGTAGCTGTGGACTTTTCAAACTGGGGTTCCGGTTCCGTGATAAAGTTTCGAAAATGCATTGCATAACATTAGATGTCATTATTAATAATAACAATAATAAGCAACTACATAAATATATGTAAATATAAATATATATTTAAAAATTTGCATAATACAATAATCCATTCTGTGGCTAAACTGCTTTAAAGTAAGAGTTTTTAGCATGAAAAATAATAATAATATAAAAGTAGACATAATAATACTAATAAATAAGGTGGCAAATAAAAATACTAATAATAATGTTGTTAAAATATATTTTTCAGTATACTGTTACTTTGTTTTTCTAAATAAAAAAAAACAAATGTATAGCTGCCTTTATTTTTTAGGAAAGTGATCTGTGGTTAGAAACAAAACCATAGTGAGCTGCCTGCCTAGACAGCATTTTAGGGCATCATAGTCACTTCAGGCTGATACTGAAAGCTAAGTGCGCTACCTACCTTCCTAGAGGGCGTGTGGCATCATAGATGCTTTCTGAACTAGTATCTCTTATCTCATTCCAGCTTTTAATAATGTGTGATGTGACATTATAGTTTGCCCTGTGTCCAAAGGGTAACAGTGAATCAGACTGTAATATACACACAGATCAGATTGCAGGTCTCATTTGAATACATCACCGCATACTTTTTTCTCTTGTCTCCCTAAACCCTGTTTAACTGGTAGTTTCCAGAGGGTGCTATGGCGACCTTCCAGGAGTTCATCCAGCAGAACGAGGACCGCGATGGCGTTCGTTTCAGTTGGAACGTATGGCCGTCCAGTCGCCTGGAAGCCACGCGAATGGTGGTTCCTGTGGCCTCCCTCTTCACCCCGCTGAAGGAGCGTCCGGATCTTCCGCCGATTCAGTACGAGCCGGTGCTGTGCTCCCGGGCCACGTGCCGAGCTGTACTCAATCCTCTGTGGTAAGTCTGTTAAGTCAGAGCAGACAGCATAATGAGTTCACAGATGGAGGATCTACTTCTTATCCATTGCAGTAATTTCCAAATAAACACATTTATTATGAAAGCTGGATACATTATTTGCGATGCCCTAAAATTATTATGCTTCTGTTTTTTTTCTTTTTTCCCTGTTTACACAATCAGTCAAGTGGATTACAGAGCAAAACTCTGGGCTTGCAACTTCTGTTATCAGAGAAATCAGGTAAAGTCATTTCAGTTTTTAAAAGTGTAGAGCAGCAGCTAACGGTTAGATTATCTCATCATTAATCGGATGTAAAATTAAGTGATATGGTTACTTAAAAAAAGCATAATTGCAAAACTGTTGCTCCACATCCTGAAAAACAATCCTTTAAATAAATATACAGAATGTATGTAGGCTCACAATTAAACATTTGAACAGATTGTTTATCATTCGAAATTAAAATAAATAAATAAAAAATGAGAAAGAAATACAAAAGCACATCCTAAAAGTTGACGTGCACAAGGTTGGAGGAACACACTCATGTAAACATTATATTTGTACTCCATTGCAATGGTCCCTTTGCGGGTTCTGCTCTCCTGAAAAATACTATTTCATCTAAAAATATTCAACTTGCATTTAATGTCTAACAAGAATGCGCATATGTGAGTCGATGCTCATTTAATCTAATTTAATGTGTGTGAAGTTTAACAGAGACTCGCTTGCTGTCAGGACAAGCCTTTATGCAAAAATGGAAATAATTGCATAACAGATAAGGATAAAACCGTGAGAGAAAACATTGCAAATGCAACAGCACATCTGCCAGAGAGCCTGACAGAGCAAGCAAATTTAAAACCTGTGCTTTTATTTGAAATACTTAATATGACACATTTTTCAGTTCATGACAAGTCGGGTCATGCTTTGTTTCTGCAAGCAGCTCACTCTCCTTCCTCTTTGGTATTCCAGATTTTATACATAGAAATTCATTATTCACTTGCACTTTAAAGTGTAGTTTGTAAAGTGACTCCTGTAAAGGGCACATATGCCATTAATCGCTAATAGTATTTATTGTTGATTATTTTTATTATTGGTTTTATCAGTTAATGTTTGCAGCTCAAGAAAAGTGCATTGCATTTATAAAAGTCCTGTCAATATCCATGTCCTGTCATAGTTTCCAACAACTTACGCTGGAATATCTGAGGTCAACCAACCTGCTGAGCTTCTTCCACAGTTCTCCACTATTGAATATGTTGTCCAGGTAAAACTTTTTATTATCCACTTTTCATGGCTATATAAGTACTGGACACTAGAACTTGATCCATAAGAAATAGTTACTGATCTATCGTAGGGATTGAGATAAAGATCGCTTAAAATGAATGAATTTTCATTCATTTATTCTTTTTTTTAATTTTTTTTTATAGCGTGGTCCGCAGATGCCCCTTAACTTCTTGTATGTGGTGGACACATGCATGGAAGATGATGATCTGCAGGCGCTAAAGGAGTCACTTCAGATGTCCCTCAGCTTGCTGCCTCCAACTGCTCTAGTGGGCCTCATTACGTTTGGACGCATGGTCCAAGTTCACGAGCTGGGCTGTGAAGGCATCTCTAAGAGCTATGTCTTCAGGGGCACCAAAGACCTCAGCGCTAAACAGCTTCAGGTAGTTCAAGATCATTTAAGATACAGGTGTAAGATAAAAGGTGTCAGCACAAATGTCTCTTAATATACACTATTTTAATTTGTTAAATCTTGTGTACAGGAGATGCTTGGGTTAACTAAACCAGCTGCGGCACAGGCAGGCCGAGGGCCACAACAGCCTCAGGTTCCTTCTTCGAACAGGTGATCTAAATGTGTTTTTATAGCTGTTTTGCGTATTTAAATCTTCATATTGTATAAACAAATAATTTGCATAATCAAATTCTTATATATGTAATCTATCTCTGAAGTCATTGAGTGAAGTCAGTTTTATTTATGTAGCCCTTTATACAATTTAGGCCGTGTCAAAGCAGCTTCAGATGATGCAAACAAATTGTAGTTCTGCTTTAAACAAGCTCTAGTGTCCCTATTCAGCTGAAGCCATTTCTGTTTAATAACTGTAAAATTCATCAATTATAAAACAAATTCAGCTGTAAGAGGAAGACAATAGTCTCATTATTCAGCTCAACTTCAGTGTTGATTCAATTTAGTCTAATAACACTGTCAAAGTTGCACAATCCATCCATTATGCGCCAAATTTAAGTCGGCCATAAAGAAGATGATAGTGTTGACATTTGTTCCCTGAAAGTGTATTTAAGTGCATTTTAAACCCTAAATAAGCAAGCCAAAGGCAATGCTGACAAGGAACCAAAACTCCATCAGGTGGCAGTAGTGGAGACAAAAATCTTGGGAAACCAGCTTTATTTGAGTACCAGTTAAACAAACCTGTATGAAGGAAGACAGTGTGATTTATGGTGGTCACTGATTATATGTGTGCTCAGGTTTCTGCAGCCAGTACAGAAGATAGATATGAATCTGACAGATTTGCTGGGAGAGCTGCAGAGAGACCCCTGGCCTGTGACTCAAGGAAAGCGACCCCTGAGATCACTCGGAGTGGCTCTTTCCATTGCTGTTGGTCTGTTAGAGGTGACTGTGAGATTTGTTATTATCTTTAATCATGGTCTGCTGCGATGGCAACTTTTCTACCAGCTGCAGCTAAATTATATGTTTACAATGCCAGTTTGGAGATGTCTTCTTGTTTATTACTATTTTCCATAGTTTAGACTAACAGTCCAAGGCATTAAATCAATGAAGTAACACAAAAAGAATTATACTGTGATCAAAACGTATTGCTGCTTCAATGTAGTTTTGCACCTTTTGGATGTGCTCAAAAAGTCAACCTGAAGTGCATCCTGGGATGCTTTTTAAACCGCATTGAAGTTTCCAATGTATACTGGATAACCGTTGACTGCTTTAAATTCACTATTAAGCTCAAAATGTATATTTTGTAATAAAGAATTTTGTTTTATTAAAACTTTGAAAACTTATTAAAAATTTAGGCATACTCATTTGAAGCATTTAAGATGGAGCCTTAAGCCTCTAAAGGTTTTTAAAAAAGGTTTTCGAAATCACATAAATTCATTAAAGTGTGTGCAAAACTTACTAATTGTTTCCCTCCATTTTCCTCCCTCTTGTAGTGCACGTTCCCTAACACAGGTGCTCGCATCATGTCTTTTATCGGTGGGCCTTCCACTCAGGGTCCGGGTATGGTGGTAGGAGATGAACTGAAAACGCCTATTAGATCCTGGCACGACATTGAGAAAGACAATGCAAAGTTCATGAAGAAAGGCACTAAAGTGAGTGTTCCCGTATTTGTTGTCTGTATAATTGGCTTGGTAGACGTTCCCACATGCTGGCGCAACCAATGATTTCATAAAGATTGAGTATCTGGCTGTACTGGTGATTGATGGGCTACAGAGGAGCATTGAAAAGTTCATAATTGAACTTGCATTTTCAACTGTTGAACACGGCAATATCAGAGTGTTATTATCTGAAAAACCAACTGCATATTTTTATTTGTACAGCATTATTTGTGAAAACTGGCAATCGTCTGGTCCGTAAAAGTTGATTATGTTAATTCTTACCACATTTGGGTTTACATCTACGTTTATGAATTTGACCACAAGTTTAGCCAAGTGCATTTTAAGGTAGATGTTTGGTGTTGATGATGCAATGCACTTATGTCTGAGATATTCCTCTTCTGTTTAAAGATTGTTTTTTAGTAATAGTACTTCATTCCCTTGTAGCACTATGAAGCCTTGGCCAACCGTGCTGCTGCCAATGGACACATCATTGATATTTATGCATGCGCTCTGGATCAGACAGGATTACTGGAAATGAAGTGCTGCACCAACTATACAGGGTAAGTGATTCAAAAAAGGTTTTCAAATTCCTTCTTAAATAGTGTTTCATGCATACTAAACCATGTTGAGAGTCAGGAAACATCACTCCTGACATATTATCCTCAAGATTTTCAGTATGCGCAAAGTCTCTTTTATGGTGTTTTAATCAATTATTTTTATACTGATCATAAACTCGCAATGTCTTTGGACTGTCTTCAGCAGTACTTTTTTTTTTTTTTGTAAATGGCAGGGGTTACATGGTCATGGCGGACTCTTTCAACACATCCCTATTCAAACAAACTTTCCAGAGAGTTTTCACTAAGGACGTGCAGGGCTCCTTTAAGATGGCGTTAGCAGGGACTCTTGAGATTAAGGTGGCTTGCTTTTCTTTATATGTTATTTTTCTATTGTCTTGTCTGTTTTAATTATTTCATTATTTAATTGTGCTATATGTGCATTACTGTATAATCTTATTAAACTGCCATTTCAGACTTCAAGAGAGATAAAGATTTCTGGAGCAATTGGCCCGTGTGTCTCTCTGAACGCTAAAGGTCCCTGTGTGTCAGAAAATGTAAGTACCGCTCTATCTTAAATGAAATAGGCAATGCATTTTCCCTTAGGTTCAGTGTTTTCTCTGGCAGTGTTGAGAACATACTGACATTCATTTTGACTTCTGCTTGTAGGAAATAGGAACTGGCGGCACAAGTCAGTGGAAGATATGCGGACTAGATCCAAACACCACTCTTGGATTCTACTTTGAGGTCGTGAATCAGGTACATCAGAGTAAAATATGTTTGATTTTCTTACAGTAACCCTTGCGTAAATGTTCAGAAGCTACCTTTGTGACAGATGCTTATGGATTACTATTTTTATTGTATTACAGTGAAGCAAAAAATGCCCTCACAGTATTACAAAAGTCACATAGCCATTGAACCTGTTGTCAGATTGCATGTAGATTTCCATTTTAAATGCAGGTGGTCCACTAGAGGGCAAACTTTCTTCATACATAGGAGTTTTTTTTAACTGTTTCAGTTTATAGCATTACTTCACTGCAGTAGTTTTTACCCCTTTATATCTTTTAATGATTCTCAAAAGATGAAAATAATTATATATATATATATATAATTTAAATCATTGGATTGTATATTGAGAAACATGATGTGAAATTTGGAGGTTAGTCTTCTCTTCAGTTACTCATTTTATATTGTCATTCTGAGTATGCCAGATTTCAAAGGAATAGTTAACCCATAAATTAGCTTACAATTTACATCTAAGATGTAGATGAGCTTGTTTCTTTATAACATTGAAAGAAATTTAGCATTACATAATTTGCTCACAATAGGATCCTCTGCAGTGAATGGGTGCCGTCAAAATCCAAACAGCTAATAAAAACATCACAATAATCCAGTCCATTTAATAACATCCAGTGAAATGAAAAGCTGTGTATTTGTAAGAATTGGTCACATCATTACAGTGTTTCAACTTTAAAACCGTGTTGCTTGCTGAAATACATGTCCATAATGACACTTTCTCCAGGGAAACAATCTTGGCTAAAAACATTTCGAATCGTGTATTATTGTGATGTTTTTATTAGCTGTTTGGACTCTCATTCTGAGGGCACCCATTCACTGCCGAAGATCTCCTGGTGAGCAAATTATGTAATGCTAAAGATATTCCTATAATGCTTACATGTCACAGTTACTATACAGTGAATATTAACATTTGAGATGGTGTGAGATTTTATGTAAGAGAACCATTTTTATGTGCTAGTGATTTACGTCAGTTCAGACTGCGCCATCAAAATAATACAAATTGCGGTCAAAGTCATGGATGCAGTTTCTAAAAGCAATTGAACTGTGATTGGCAGTTTCAGATGCTGAACATTTTAGAGACAGTTTTTATTTTACAATCACATAGCATTGTCCTTTGAGTATTCATTTTAAAAAGTATTGAATCAGTGTTGGTGTTCAAGTCACAAAAGAAAACGATACATCTTTCTGAAGCAAAAGTACTTTTTTTTTTTTTTTGTGCTCTCCACTTCTTTCACCAAGATTCGTTTACAGTAGAATATCGCATAAGGTTTCTTCTTTCTACATGAAGTCTGTTTACATCATAAGCAGTGAAATTGCTTCTGGTTAGCTCCGCCAACCCAGTGTCCTCTTGTGCTGGGGTGAAGCAATGCTGCAGATGCTTCCTTAAGTCATGATTATTTCTACGCTATTCAAACCACCAAAGGTCAGTGAGAGTTGCACTCAAACCAGCGTGAGGTCCTGTTGGGGCTCGTTGTTTGTTTGTAGCGCCGGAGGTACACTGGGAGCTGGCGAGGAGAAGCTGTTGCTCTCGCGGCGTGGCTGTATGGTCGTGCACTGGGAGAGGGAGCTTTTACGAGGATACTCCAACATCTGCCGGATTTTATTCAGGCTTTTGCGCAGCGCTGCTCTGTACCTCCTGAGAGATACAAACAAGGTCATGGTAAACCTCCCACATACTTGCAAGCTCTAAGAATCTAAAAAAACAACCACGTATCGATACCATGATTCATAGCCACTCCATGTTCTCTTTCTAAATATGGCTTAAATTGGTCATTGAGTTTTTACCTCCACCTTCCTTTCCCTGCTCCACATTCGATTCCTGCCACATTTTATTTTCGAAACCTTATCGAATGTGACGGGTATTAATATGGGCTGCCACATATGATCGTTAAAAGGCCAAGAAAGTCTTAATCAACAATAAAAAAGGTAATGTTGCTCCATGATTACATTTCCCAAAATAGAAAGGTAGTTTTCAGGGAGAATTTGTTGTGGATCTTCCTGTCTTCCTTTTACATATGACATTAGGGATGGACTGTATGACGTTATACTTACAGTAATGATGTAGTGTATATATAGTATTACAAGACATGTTTTCCCATGAAATATAACGTTAAAACAGTTGCTGGGTAATATTTTCATGCAATTTTTGTAACACGAGATAATAGTATAACACGAATACGACAATAAAGCGGTTAAGTACATATACAACTCATTAGATATATAAATGGTATAGGAGACACATGTTTCTGTTGTTATATGAATATACAGTCATCCAGCCCAGCCCTATTTGCCCTTTTTCCCTTAATTCCACATGATATGCATTATAGTAATGAAAATGGTGCTCTTAGTCGCTTACGTTTGAGTCATGGAGTTGATCCATGGGTTAAGAGCTGAAGTGAAGAGTACAAGCCATGTGGCAACAGCCGAGGCAGGCTGCGGGCTCTCTATTCCCGTCAGTGTCTCATAGAAGCAGATAACGATGTATGGCAGCCAGCAAACGAGCAGGCACACTGTCAACAACACGCACAAATCACATGACGTGGTTAAAGATTTTTTTTGGGACAAGCTTATTTCATTAGCTCAAGAGGAATATCGACTTGAACTGTCTGGAGGTTGTGTTGCATGTGTGATGTATTTTGGTAATTAGATTCTCCATAATCTACCTGGACGCTTGCTGTTGTTTTTCTCAAAGGCAGGAATAAGCATCATACATTTTATACAATTAGGTTGTCAATCGATTACAACTAAAATGATTAAATCACAATTAATTTCCCAGTTAAATTTGCTAGTCTGTGGGTTAGTTCTATATATGCACACAGACTAATGTCTTAAGCCACTGTAACGAACTCTAATTTTATAAATACGTGACCAGTCAAAAGTCTTAACACCTGCTCATTTTTTATTATTTCCATAGTGTGGAGGAAAGCAAAACTTTGAAATAGAACATATTTAAAAAGCATTTTTAGCTTGTATTCCAGCGCTGCACAACAACTTCATGAGTTGCATTGTGGGTTGCTTTTAAACGGCATTGAAGTAGTATGCTGGACACTTGCACTCGCGTCCAAGTCGTCCATTAAATAAATTAAAGTTTTAGTTTTGAAATGAAATTCATACATAGACATTTTTATTGTCTGTAGCATTAAGGTGAAGGTCATAAGAAACAAATTTGAGTTACATGAAGTGTGTCTAAACTTTTGACATGGTGTGTGTATTATTTGGATTCACCGACACAGTACTCAAGTCACAAATCTATAATATCTCAATTGTTTAGCAATATGATTACATGGAGAAAAAACAGAGTCTTTTCTTTTTTTATACTTGCAGAAGATGCTGCAGTCTAAAATTGTTGTAGTATTACTGTACACTACTATTCAAAAGTTTTTGGGTTAGTATGAAATTCTTTTATTCAGCAAGCATGCACTAAATTGACAAAAAGTGACTGTAAATATAATGTACAAAATACTTTTTTAAAATTAAAAATGTTATGAAAGAAACTCTCATAAAATGTCAATTAGGCAGTTACATTTGATAATAACAAAAAGTTTCTTGAGCAATAAATCAGCATATTAGATGATTTCTCAAGAGTCACGTAACGCGGAAGACTGGAGTAATGATGCAAAAATGTAGCTTTGATCACAGTAATAAATTACATTTTAAAACACATCCAAATAGAAAACTTTTTTTTTATTATTAATTTTTTTTTATAAATAGATTTAGTAATTGACAGCTTACCAACCCCAGACAATAATATTATGCCAATACTGGTGTTGTTCTGTGTGTTCATATTAAGCAGGAAGCAAATCTCCATATGTCAAGGGAAAATAATTGAACCTAATCAAGTGATGTCAGAAAGATAATCGCTTATTAAAAATCCAAAACACTGAGGCAAATCAAACACAATAAAGCTGCTTTATGCTCCCTGGTTTAATTATGCTTACCTATGGTAGTCACCATTACTATGGAGCTTTTGAAGTAATTACTGGCTGGCACGTAGAAACAATGGTCTTCGTTGCAAACAAACGTCCCTCGTCGCACCTGGTTTCTGGCTATATACACAATATATCCATACATGGAGCACATCAGTACAATGGGAATGATGATTCCCACTACCATGAAGAGCATGTTGAAAGCGATGCAGGACGGTTTGAAGTTGGGAACACAGAGGAACTTTGTCTCGCTGTAGACGTAACTACCAAAACCAAAGAGTGGCAGAGCTGCGTTGAGGATGCTGTAGACCCACACCATTGAGAGGATGAATTTGGCCCTGTACGCTGTGAAGATCACAGGGTAGCTGAGGGCGAAGCAGATCTCTGTGAACTTGTCAACAGTTGCCCAGGTGAGCGAATGGATGGAGGCGAGCTGGAGCAACAAAAACAGAAAGGCGCTGCCCTTGCAAGTGGCGCTCTTACTAGGATAGCTCTTGACTTCAAAAAGGCTATTATGGATACCGAAAGGAATAGTGGAGATACCCAACGCCAGATCACATAGGCAGAAGCTTAAAGTGAGACCCCAGGTGTCCGTTTGCAAACTCCGATTGAGTAACACCACCAACAGTAACACCAAGTTCCCCAACACGGAGCAGATACTGGAACCGATCATCAGCGCCCCATAAACCACCGCCGTCCACTGCATGTTTACATGTGCGTTCAAATGCAGACATTTACAAAGAAGAATGCTAACACTCCTTCGAAGACAGAGATCGGAATGGAAGCTGTGGAAAGAGGAGGTCACGTTTTCTGTGCCAAACCACCAGGGAAGGTGTTGCTTTATGGGAGGAGTGTACCTCATGCTGATCTTCAAGTGTAGAGGATCAACTGATATTCACCAAGCACTGATCTCTTTGGGGAGCGTTAGTCTAACCCCCTCCACCTTTACTATCAGCACCTACCCCAGCCGGTTGCAAAACAGCAAACACGCTGCCTTGAGAGGCAAAACTATGTGAACAGCTACAATCACATGTAGCGAGGTAAATAAAGTATCTAACATTTAAAGAGTACGTTTCTGTGGACACAGGGCGCACTGGGAGGCTGGAGCTGCACTGCTTTGCAAACACGACGCTTGAGATTCAATATCCTCTCTGTTGCGGCTGCTGCCGACTTTATGAGCCGTTTCATGCTGGAGTGTTTTTTTAGTATAATTGGCAAGAAGCATGACCCTAATGCGGTTTAAGCCTTAATCATTAATTAAGGCTTCGGTGCCTGTACCCAGAGCTTAAGCCTTGCTTCCAGTTATAACAGTTATATACTGTTACATGTGTGGTTTCATACGGGCATTAAACAGTTTTTGGATTACAGGTTTTTTAATGGTATTCCATAAGCCATTTTTGCAGTACCTTACCTGGACTTAAATGTTTAGACAACTATATATATATATATTTATATTAGTGGTGGGCCGTTATCCGCGTTAACGCGG
>JAUCNO010000279.1:15892405-15907502 GCA_032353835.1 Enteromius viviparus | reverse complement strand
ATGAATGAACTATTGAATCCATGAACTCTATTTTCCCTAAAATAAATCTCTTGTTATTTTCACTTACCTCTGTTCTCCGTCTCCTTTGTACTGAGCGTTACAGCGGTGTTTAATTGAGCAGAGATGCCAAGAATTTCTGATTATATTTGACATTTTACACAAATATGTCAAAACTGTTTATTTCTCATTATCTTCAGACTGGTAACAACATCCCCTTTCGCCTCCAGCCATTCCTTTCACACACAAATGCACTAAATAAATCTAATATTCCTGCCACAACAATATTGTCACTGTTGCTTCCTATTGGTCACTGGTTAATTCATTTGAAATTGCAATGCTTAAAGCATTAATTTACTACATTCCTTTGTAAATTAGTTTCCGTGCGCTTGTATAAGCTGCCTGCGAGAGGTAAAATGAACGCAGATGGGAAGCACTTGAGGCTGTAGGGATACTGGATTATTCTGCGGCGCTATCAATTTAGAGTTTCACACCAGCAGTTCAATTATACATGCAACTATTCCTAATTATGCAGGACGAGGTTTATACTGTATTACTGTATATGAGTAAATGTCTTGTATAGCATGAAGTCACTCCTTTAAAAGGCCGAGATCAATTAGAGCACAAAGAAATATTGCATCCCTATCCTAGCAGAGTGTCAATCCCAGCTGGAGCTGCCAGCTAAGACTGGGTTTGGCACTCCAGCTTTTCTATGTAATGTGTTTTGTGTTTTCATTCCTGGACTCCATTCCCCAGAATGCACCTCTCCTTCACAAATGTTCTGAATTAGGTGATTCAATCAGTACCACCTGTATATATACCAGTCTGTTTGTTTGTCTGTCACGGTCCATTAGCACTGTCAACCTGTCATTTTGCCACTTCGTGTTTTCCTCTGTCTTCAGATCTGTTGTTTACCAACCTCGTCTGTTTTTTGACCTCCGCCTTTGTTTTGCCCTTTTGATTGTGCTTTCTGTGTACCGACCCACGCCTGAACCCTGACCATTCTTTTGCTGTATCTCCACTATTCCTGTCTGCTGCCGATCGACCCTGCTTGTGAGACCTCGTTCTTTATTAATACAACTTGAACGTGAATGCGAACGACTTCTCGTCTTCCCTCCGTAACAGAATGGACCATAAAAAAGGATTCAGCAGTTGTTTTCAGCGCGACACCCGGGACTTTGCTTTGCCTCGCTGGCAGGACTATTCGCAGGTTCCTCCCTCCCATCTAGATTTGCTGTTTCAACGCGGACGCCGGATAGAGGACTATGTCGTGGAGTTCGTTGCTCTCACCCGCATGAGAGTGACTGAGGAGCAGATCAAGTACTGCTTTCTGTCAGGTTTGGACATTGAATTACTGTATTCTCTGCCTGATGACAATCTAGAGTGGACATTAGAACAGCTTATCCACCTGATCCACCCTGGAGGACGTCTCCATTTCCTGCTCTGCCCAGAGGGACGTCTTCGCCGCCTGTTCTGCCCCCGTGGGCTTCACCATCACCTGCTCCGCCCTGGTGGGCGCCTCCACCACCCACGTCACTTAAGTGGGCTTCTCCGCCACCTGCTCCGCCCAGGTGGGCAGCTCCACCACCCACGTCACTCAAGTGGGCATCTCCTCCGTCAGATCCACCCGTGAGAGTAGCACTTCCGTCCGGTCTACCCTGGTGTATATCTCAGCCGTCTCTGCCGCCCCCCTTTAAGACTCTTGCGTCTGGAAGCCGCGCTTTGGTGGAGGGCTTGTTGTATGTTGTTTTCATGTCCTCTGTTTATTTACCTGTCAGCTCCCTCATGTCTCTCATCTGTAACCACGCCTTCCTCATCAGTGTTCATCCTCTGCCAGCCGTGTTTGTCAAGGTGTGTTTGATTAGTCCTTGTATAAATACCACATCCCATGTATTGTATCTCTGTCAGTCGATAACGTTACATGTGTTACTGTCTTACTCTGCGTTGCTTGTCGTATGTATCCTCGTTTTCTTGTTTTGTTTGTTTAATAAATGTCTAGTTTGCACTATATTCTTGCCTTCGAGTTCTCCCTGTTCGTAAGGAAGCACAAGCGCAAGTTTGTTCAGCTCTCATCGTGACACAGAGTTATCTAAAAACAAGCATTTGTTTACAGACTAAAACCTACACTCCCTGCAATTCATTTTTTAAGATGACAGTTACGCAATAGCATGCATTTTTTCTTATCTCTTGTTCCCATTTGCTTTAATGGATTGCTTTTGTTTAAATGTCATTACGATGCATTTCTTTTGCAGCTTTCAAACCCCATGAGAAGAATCAAGGTAGTGCAAGATAATCAAATTTAATATTTCCTTTCCAAACCTTGTAATCATTGCAGTGTACAAATATATACATGCTTTAATATATAAACCTCTACTACAATCAATCAATCAATCAATCAAATCAATAAAGGACCAGGACATGTTGCCATACTAAATAGGGCACGTTGTCACATACATAAACATAATTTATGATGCACTAGCAACATTAACTCATAAAAGCATACTGTATGTGCAGTATTTATTTAGTAGTATTTGATGATTTGTATTTTTGCGCTCTTTAATCATCAAAAACATTTCCTCTGTGAAGAGCTACTTCTCTTAATGCTTTTCCATTTTCCTCTTTTGTTTGTTTGATGCGTCATCAGCTGACTGAACATAAATGCAAATGTTTCATGCACAAGGGTGCATAAAAACCAACAGATCAAAGCCATCTTTATAAAAAAAGAGGTTCCCATCAGCCACTTTTAACCTGCCATTTACACATTACTTAAAACATCCCCATCCTTTCTTTCTAGAAACCTTCCCAGCGCGTAGCAATGACTGACAAGTTAATCACAAAGAGTAAGAGGTTTTAGACTATAATATTGCACTCTTAAAGAAAACATTAGCATTGTTTGTTTCCCTGCAGAGCTATTCTTTGCTTTGATTCTTCCCCCAAAAATAATATTATTTAAAAAGCTTTTTCTCCCCAATAAAATTGATCTCTTTATTTGGGTAATGCGTGAATCCATATTGAATCATATACTGTGCAAATGAATAAATCAATGTAGTATGTCTTTTAAAATTTCACATTGAATGAAATAATTTCTATATAATTATTTGTAAAATGTACTAGCAGTATATGTAACAAAAAAAATACTCTCAAAAGGAAATTAGCAATCATCTTTCAAAAGGCTTTGAGAGAAAAAAAAACCCCAAAACATCTCAAAATTTTTATTATTGCAGTTTTTGACATTCATTTCCGCTTTGACCCACATCCTCCAGGAGATATTCTGAGAGGCAATAACTTTCATCGTGATGGGATTTTGAAGGAGGATGTTAATCAAAGTAAATATCCAGATTCTGCTCAGATAATGGTTTATAGCACTCTTCTACTAGTCTTCTGTTCACCTAGCAAACACTATCTCAGAGGGAAGCAGCAAGGCATTGAACTTTAATTAAATATACGACATTAATCCTCATGGAGTTGAGCTATAAATAGCAACTGTAGACGTCTTTTGCCGTCTTGCTCTTCTCGGTTACGCGGAAGTCAGCAACATGGCAGTGGAGTTCCCGTTGCATTATGAAGTGGAAATCCCCACGGGCTTAAACACTTTTCCTGTGGCCCTCTTACCATGCAAACGTCAGGATTTATAGAAGCTCAGATTTGTTATCTCTTCCGCTCTAATTACAATTGCAATTTGCAAAGAGGAGACGCGGTTTCTTTGGATAAGCAAAACGATCTAGAGCCCGCAGGGTCAGGAAATTTCCCTCTTCCCTCGAATATGAAAACAATCAGCACAATCTGAATGTGAGCGTCAACAAAGTGCCGTATGCGTTTGTCAAAACACACTCTGGCGCAGAAACAAATCATCGCTTAGCATGCTGAGAGAAGACTCAGACTTCAGAGAGAAAACAACATATTAAAGCCACAAACCTCTGTGGGAAAGATGTCAGGGAGCAATGTTTTAACTGGCTCGTGAATTATCTCCGGAGTTGGTTTCAAATCTCCTACAATCCGCAGAGCAGGTCAGTTGTTGGTCTGTCTGCATGAGGAAACAAAGTTCAATTATCTCTGCTTGAACTAGCCACTTTAATTTTTCATTTTCTCTTTAAAGTGCACACTTAAACGCATTGAAAAACAAAGTCCACTGCAGTAGATTGCAGATTACTGCTTAAAGGCCTGAGAGAAGGACAACTTGCGTCCACACCAAAATAAATAAATAGTGCCTACACCAATGCACGATATTGTTCAGCTGAGGAAACGTATTTCGGGAAGTAGACAAAAACTGCATGAAACAGTTTTGAAACCTGTGAGTTGTGAATAGTAGACTGTAAAGACTCTATCTATCCCTCCTCATTTTTACGTGTTAAAAGGTGGATGAAGTACACAAATCAAGTACTTGAGTGAAAGTATAGATACATACAGTAAAATATTACTCCAGTAAAATTAAAAGTACTGATAGATTTATTTTGCAATTTTATACAGTCTACTTTAATTTTAATTTTATATAGCACATATTTTTTAGTCTCATTGCTCAAAATACCAGGTATTTTTGACTGATGTAGTAATATTCACTGTGTTCAAATTTTCTCAGTATGAAAAAAGTGTTTTGAAGCTTATGCTATTGTATGTATGACATGAGAATAAGTTAGGAAAAACATTTTGAACGTTTGAATTCAGACACTGATGTTGATGTGTCTGCATTCATCTCAGTGGGCTTAAATAGATCACCCTTTACTGCAGTGCAACAAACTGACAATTCTTACCTAAGTATGATTTTCAGTTAAAGTAACTAATCCTAAAATTCGACATAATTACTAACTTACTTCACGCATCATCAGTCACGCGCCTGTGGTTTGGTTTACTGGAGACTCGCTCTGAACGGATCGTTTGAATCAGTGAGTTCGAATCGAGAATGAATCGTTTAGTTCAATTTGCGAACAGGTTCATTAAAAATAATCAGTTTGTTAATTAATCGCTCGCCTTTGTCTCGGAGCACGTGATATATGAGTAACGATATGTTTTATGAAATTTAGTGAAGTACAATCTTATGCTTAGGAATGTAGTAAAAGTAAAAGTTGCTAAAAATAAAACTACTCTGGCAAAGTACAGATACTTGAAAAATGTACTTAAGTACAGTAACGAAGTAGTTAGATACTAAATACGATTGAGTGCATATAGTGTATGAGTTCATAGTACATAGTGCAACATTTGGGACACATCTTAGGTTTTTATTGTTCCTCGGCTGAAAAGAAAAACCACACAGCTGTGGACTGTTCTTTTTAATATTTTTTTGATTTTTAAAACATCTTTACCATAATTAATCAGTTTTGGAGTCTTTTTTATATGCACTCTGCTTAAAAAAGGATCAGAGTGACTTAATTTTCACGATTCACAGCTGAATTTTAAGAATGATTTTGGCTATGTGCTTTATGAACTGAACTCCAAATGGTTGTCAGTGTAATTGACGGGAATCACAGAAGCATGGTCTTTGCTGTCAATCACTGAAACTAGTGTCAATGTGTTGCTGTCAATCAGGGCTTTCAACTCCTTTTGCTTCATGTAAAAAAAAAAAAGAAAAGCGAGACCTCAAAGGTTTTAAATACATAGATTGCAAAAACAAAATCTTTAACAATAAAAAGTCTAGATGTTTACTAGTGTTATCTGTCAGAGATATTAGTGAAGGCAATCAGAAGTTGTCCATACACATCGTATTCAATCCACTTCTGTCTGATGTTTTATGTATCAGACAATTTAATAGTCAATCTCAAACACTGATTATGAAAACATAGATGCTCCTCAGAAACCAAGAAACTCCTATAATGAGAGATATATTATTTCTCACTCATTCCCACCACAGCACGGCTGGAGTGTGTTATAATTACATGCAATACACACTATTCCACAAGCTCTGGTGACTATGTGTCTGTTTATTCTACGCTTGCTTCTCTTGTGGTGAGGTCAGTAAATGTCACCATATTTTATTCATGTGTTATGAGAATATGAACTGACAGTGTGTTCTTCTATTAGCTTGGATATTGTATTAATTAACTTAGACAGGTCGAGGCTCATTCAAGTCTTCTCAGATGCATGACTGGATGCTGTGACTTCTGCAAGCTCCTGAGGCGCCAATTACAGGGTCATTTCAAACATAATTAAGAATAAATGAGTGGCGATTAGCTATTCTGCACTGAAGTTAAATATCACTGCCTGTTTACATCTGATATTCAAACCGAAGCTTGATGGATGTGAAAAATAAAACAGGCCAATGCTTGATTTTAAAGAGTTCAAGATGGACTCTTTGCAAAGGTTGTAAAAAGTTTTGGTACACTTTAGAATGGGTAAAACTCCACTATTAGCTATAGTTGCATGCGTATTACTAGTATAATGGTTGTTTATTAAAGCACATATTAATTCTTTATTCTGCATGAGCATATTTTACAACTGTTACAAAAGCATAAAATTAGTTTGTTGCTGGAAAACGTGTAGTTAATAAACAATATGTGTTGCCCAATCTACTGTGTTATAGAAGTGTTTCTGAAAATTAAGTATATCGCTGCTTTCAGAACAAAACAAAAACATATTTAAAATAATAATAATAAATATAATAATTACAAAATAAATATATATAAACAAAACAAGTGTCTAATAAACAAATAAGTAAACAAACAACTAAACAAAAAAATAAACAAACAAACAGTTACATAATATAGAATGAAATACTTATTCAAATAAATTGTAGTAAAAATTAAAGATCATTTCATAAACATAAAATAAACTTTAATGGTAAATACTGTAAATAAATAAATAGCAACTTTACTGAAAGGCGTCGAATAGAATTCTACTTAAATAAGGAAAAAATGAATTAAAAATATACAGAAAGTTGGCATTAAAACCCAGTTGTTCTTGAGAGAATTGGATAAGAAAGGTTTGAGTTGTCTTGTAACGGTAGACTTGAATCTGAGAACAGACATCTCTAGAGAAGACGTTTGAGATCATACACCTTAATTTGCTCATTTTGTATTTCATGTAATCTCACAGAAACATCTCATTTGGGATTTTTCTTACCTACAGATGTGGTTGTGGAGCTCAGGGAATGTCTCAGGTTTTTCTCCAGTCTAAGTAGAAAACAGTCAAACACAAGGCTTTCAGTGGACGTATAAAAAGACCAAGGGGATTTGCTTTGACTTATCAACATCCATCAAGTGAATGATCAAGGTGTATCGTGATACACAATATTAGGCGGCTTGCTTTTGATTTCCAGCTTTAGAAGAAAGCGAGGCACATCTTTAACTTGGTCTGCCTGTTTTATGGGTCCACGTGAAAGACGCATGGAGTGCTTATCCGGTGGGAATATTAATCCTGTGGGGATGTTTAATGTAGTTACACCCAGCCATTCTGAGAAATTGAAATGTCTGTTTTTGAATCATGAGAGAAAAATGTTTGAATGACAGCTCTAAATTGCCCAGTGATTAGTGCTGCGCTGAACTGACTTCCTCAGATGCCCCCATCTAACTTATAAAGCTGCCTGTAAAAGCTTTTGACATTCAAAGTCAAAGTGGGTAAATGAATTTTAAAGAAAAGTTATTAGTCAGTCCATTAGGAGTGCCGCGATTGTTTAATTGCTTAAATGAAAGTGAATTGCTAGATTTAAAGAGTCTCATATTAGTGCCTCACATTTTAGTGCACACAGGCAGTAATGCGTTATATTTTAATTGTACTCTATGCAAGTAGATTTGGAAATATGTCAGAATTAATAATGCACCATTTTTTGTCCTGCCATACAGGGCACTAAATATAACCAGCATTAACGGAGACTTCTTTCCCAGCCATTTTATTAAAAACATACTTACAGCACACCAGGATGCTTTGCAATGCATTAGTTATACTTGCTCGAAAGTATTTGCATGCAAATACTTGCAAAGAGTTTCTGGCTTTACTTTAAAGTCTCGGCATGACATTGCACACATGCTAGTAGACAGCTTGTGTAAATGTGCAGTGACTAAACTGGCTCTTTTTCCTCCTACTACTGAACGGAGCTGTATTGTGTAACAGATTCTCTGTGAGAACACTGATCTGATACTGAGACAATAAACATGATGACTCTTTTATCATTCTGAGCAATTCAGAATTATGCTTATGAAGATATTATCATTATATAAGAATGCTGTTTTATTTACATGCTATAGAGTTGTAACGTTGTGTCTTGTGATGACGAAGAAGAACGAGGAGTCAGGAATAAAATCAAACAAAAGACTTTTAATAAGGAAAACAAAAACGTATCCATAAACTTCTAACATACATTCACAAAAGCACATGTAACGATATTGACCGACAACCAAAGACTAACAGAGGGAAACTTATGTAGGGAAGACAATGAACGCTAACGAGGGAGACACACCTGAACGGAATACATAATTAACAAAACTAGGTCACACAAGCACATGGGAACACACAGAACACATGGGGAAGGAAAACAAACACATAACATGATAAAAATCAAACCAGAATTGAAAAGACACTGAACAAAACAAGCCAAGACTGTCACAAGAGTGAACACGAACATAAAAATATGGGGTAAAATATGGTAAAAAAAACCTGAATGAATATTTTATAAATAAGTCAGAATTAATGATGATATCCATGTTTTTTGATCATTCACATGCTATATAGAAGACCAATTCTGAACATAGATGAGATAAAACAGAACGTTAATTAAAATAAATAAAATTATTACATGAATAAGTAGTTGCCCCAAAACTCTGGAACAGCCTACCATTACACATCAGAGCTTCTACATCATTGGATTTTTTTTTTTAATCGGGCTTAAAGACATATTTTTACTCTTTAGCATTTAAGTGATGTTGTGCTTGTATTTTGAATAATTAATTCATGTGAAATTGCTGTGTTATGAATTTTCATTTTAATTCCGCTTTTATTTGTTTTATTTTTGATAAACTACTGTTCAACTACTGTTGTGTTAAACTTGTGCTCTGTAAATAACTTGACATGGTATTAGACAGGTTGTGTTTAAAATATGCTATGTAGTTATTTTATACCAGCTATTTTTTCCATTCTACAACGTGTCACACTGACATCCTTCTAAATATGACAGCATAATTAATGTGCTCAATTACATGTGTGATAGCGAGATGAAGGTGAGACTACACACCTGTCAGGTCAATCCAACCAGGTGCTTGTATTAGCTGATGTAGGACAAAAAAGACCAGCATATGTTGTGTTATTGGGTCTGGTCTACTTAAACAGCAGGTTGACTAGCCTCACCAGCTGTTGCACAGCATGCCAGCACTGATCCACCATCTAGACCAGCACTAACTGGCAATGCAAGTGAAAGCTGTTGATGTCAGCAGCGTTGTTACGATGTAAGCTGTCTGGAGCTGATGAGCTTCAAGCTACTTTTTTTTTTTTTTTAAGTAAACAGTTTAACATTTCTTGGCATTCAATACTGCCATGGGCTATCTTTACTTTTAATTAAATCATGACTCACTAGCTGTCTTCCTTCAAGATGCGCCGTAGGAGGAATTCAGTACTAGAACATGTGAAATTTTTATAAATACACACATGCCACCTACTAAATAACAGCGATGTATTGTGTAACAAATTTTCTGAAAACATTTTTTAACTGGGACCAAGTTTAAAAAAGGAGTGTATATATTTTATATATAACACATACATATATATATATATAACATAATTTTACTATATTTTCTTTTAAATTTTTATTTACTTTTTATTTACTTGCTTATATAAAATTTTGTATTGAAATTTTGTCTTTATTATTTACTTTTTATATACCTCTTGATTATATACAGCTATGAAAAAAAAAGAGACCACTGATGAAAAATCTGTTTATTTTGGGTTTTATTCTTAAAACTGAATAAAATTATTTTATTTATTTGCAAAAACAGATAATACAATTAATGTTATTTTTATTATGTTATCATCTTCTTATTGTATTTTATTGTGTTAGTTAGCTGATATTTTTAATATTATTCTTCAACCTAGTCAGAAATTTCAACTGCAGATTGATTGAAATGTTTAATGAAAACATGATTTTTGAGAGTTATCTTTTTTTCTTACAAATGAACTCTTCTCACACACCCACCCACACACACACACATATATTAATTCTACATAATTATTGTTTTTGTTTATCATTATCATAATTTATAGGATTCAAAAAGTTAATCTAAAATGTTGTCAATCTTAAAGATGTTACTATGTTGTTAGGGTGTTGCTATGATGTTTTTAGGGGTGGCTAGTGGTTGGAGTGTCCAGCAAAATTGTTCCCTATTTTGAAAAGCAATAGCATACAGTACCTCCCCTTTAAAGGCTGGTTCGATTGTATATTGTTGGCTCACCAAACAGCAGAGCTCACCCGAAACACCTGTATCGCCTTCATTTCAACTTCTTGTTCTTTGTTCTTTCTTGGCCAACTGGTAACTCCTTTTCCTCTTACCCATAATTCCATTTCCTGTCCTTATTCTCCACCCCTGACCCTCTAGATCGTAGAACATAAAATGAAGTGCCCCCCTTCAACCTCACTTCCTGCCATTCATTGACATTTCCTTCAGGAAGCATCTGCTGGTTCGTCATGAAGCGGCCTGTTAGAAGAACAGAATAACACTATGTTAGTCATGGGACATTCAACACCGCATTAGTCCCACATGAGCCCTTGAAAACACACACTGAGGTCAATCAACACGCATTCGAATCTGACAGCGTTAAGTGTGACATGTAAACAGAGGTATAGGGCTACTGTAAAGCCCATTCCCGACCGCAATGAGAGATGCTTCCGGGAATTTTTTCCCAGAGTTTGTTTTGTCAAAGAATCCTGTTACAGACACAATGAACAAGTAAAATAAATAGGAAAAGTCCTTGTCCAGTGTTATGCATATCTTTATGAGGGAATGTGCAGTTATGATGTTTCCAAGGTATTGAAAGCTAAAACCCTCAAGGAGGTAATGGGTGTTGATCCATGCTTGAGTTTAACGGATGTTGTGCCAAGGAATATAGGTTTTTCCCATCGTTTTGAGCTCAACTATCACTCCGCTGTGGGAGTTTGTGTATTATGCAAGCTTTTGTTTCACTAACAACCGATTTTGTTCATAGTTGCGATTGTTTTGCTTCAGCAGCACCACCACCCAAGAGGAAGTGAACGGCTGTATCAAGGCTGAACAGACTTCCTGTGCTTGTTGTCTTGGGGGGAACTCACAGGGACAGCTAAGAAAGCAGACAGTTTCATTTAGTTCCAGTCAGCGTGCAGACATGGAGCTCTGGATGGGATTGTATCTCGTGGGCTTCCTCAACATGGCACGCTGTGTGCTCGAATCGCCCTACACTGTTCATTTGGACAAACGCTCATTTGAAAATGCTCAGAGTTACTGCCAGCCTGGAGCTTTCCTGACCAACATTCCAAATGAGAAAGAAATGGACAAGATTCTGAAAACAGTCTGGGATATGAGTAGTAAAACCACCAAGTCATTTTGGATTGGACTAAAGAGGGATAAAGCCATGTGTTCTCAACAGCATTTGCCTCTTAAAGGATTCTACTGGACTGTGGACAACAGCACTCAATCTGATGTTAAAACCTGGAAAACTGAAGCTTCAAGTACTTGCACGAGTCTTCGCTGTGGGCTGCTTTCAGTGGAATACAGTACCTCTGGTGCAAAAAGCAGTGGCTTTATGGATGTCTCCTGCAAAGAGGAGCATCCTTTCATTTGCAAACGAAACGTCAATCTGGCATGTCCTCAACCAGAAATACTCTCCACACATGACAAGATTGAGACAACGAATGATCCATACACGCGTAAGATTGTTTGCCCTTCCGGTGCCAGCTTCAATCTGACATGCACCAAAGATCTAGTTTGGACTCTGGTCGGTGACCAAAATGCGGATATATCGCAACTCTGCCTGGAGTGCAAAATAGGTTACAGGAGGGATGCGTCTGGAAACTGTGTGGATGTAAACGAATGTGACGAAATCAAACCTTGCAAGCATAAATGCGAGAACATAGAAGGCTCCTACAAATGTCTATGTTCCTACAATGATGATGGCAATTGTAACGGATCATCAAAGCCGCCCACCACCAATCTGAAAAACAATGAGATAAACAAAAGCAAATCTGTGCTAACTCAACCTACGTCTCAGCCTGATGATGTCAGAATGAATGAGACAAGCGTGCATATCGTCGATAGTGCTGGAGACATTTCCAATATAGTAGTACCTGTGATAATAGCTCTGCTGATTTTCATAGTGCTGCTGGTGATCGTGGCAGCCATCGTGAAAGGCTGCCTGAGGAGGAGATCCATAAAACTGGCCCGGAGGAAGGCGGAGGCTGTGGCTCTGAATGGATCCAGCTCCATGGAGAAGGTGAATGAAAAAGAGGAAACCTAAGTGAGAGAGACTGTGCAAATGTAAGAGATAATTCAATGTGACGCATGCGGAGGACAGAGGGTCCGGACTGTAAGATATTCCTCTCTCAGAACATTTGTCTGTGAGGTCTGGAGTCACAAGAGTGCTGTGTAATTACTGCCTTTGAATTTTATTTGCCATTTCGTCTCACATTTGAAATCAGGGTCTTTATTTCGATGTGGATTTGGAAATCCTATCTAGGCCACAGAATTAATTAGATTATGAGAACCATATTTGTTTACTCTTTCATAGCTTATATTTAAATGCACCTATTTGGAGATGCAAGAACTGTAGAAGATATTGTGTTAATATTGCAATTGGATGTGTTTTCTAATTATGTATTTCTATGCGAGAGTGTTATACGAGTGTTTTTAACTGAAGAGTTGTATAAATAAAGACGGATGTTTAAGATGCTGCACTCCTCGGTCGATACTTTGAGTACCACACGTGTCTTTATAATACGACTGAAATAGTCCCATGAGATCATATTGTTTTTGGGACTGCCTGTAAAAAGCAAAAAGGAGAAACTGGCCACTGACGTGTGACTCTGGTGTGAGTTTAGGCAGGTGTTATTGTGCATTTGTGTTTGGTGCCTGGAAAGGCCCTAAAATAGCTTAAAGCAGCTTTAAAGTCGCGCTCAGATTTTGTTTGTTTATATGATTCTGGCTGTTTGGCAGTCTGATACTGATCATTTGCAATGCGTTTGCATTATCACGCAGATGTATTTTAAGTAATTTAAAATATATGATTTGTTCTTTTATTCATTTCTAATATTTATAAACATGTTTAAAGAGAAAAAATATAAGTGCACCTTTAATAAAGAAAATATTTATGATTAACTATGATGTAAGCTTATATTTAACAGTTTATCTAAAATGTGGGAAAATGTCAGTCGGTGAGTTTTTGTTGTTGTTAATATTTCACATTAAAAAAGTACATATATAAGTTATAAACATGAATGAATAAATTAACCCATTGACTTGCACTAAGGATAGCCACAAATCAGCTTTGCATCAGACATTCCCTGCAGCAGCAAAGTAGAAGTCAATTTCTCACAGGTTTCAGATCAGATTTGTTGATGTCTCACCATAGTGGGCTTACAATCAAGACACATTAGTAAACATTCAGAATCGCCTATTATAATTATTACAATGATTTGACTGGAAATATAGCCTTAACACTGCAGACTTGAACATTTGCTAACTTTGTTTTTTGGCAACGTAACTTTTTTTAAAGAAATGCAACATTAAATATTAAAGACTAACATCGACAGAATCGTGCTACTCAAACCTTCAGACTGCTGTGATGTCACATTTCATACAGCACTGCTATTGGTCTCCTCTTGCATGTATTTGCATACTTAATTTGGGTGAGTGTCATGACAATGCAAGGCGGTTCTGATTTAATTTCTATTCACAGAAACAAACCATAAAATCCGAAAACTGTAACACTGTCTGTAACATCCTTTGAAAAATACAAATCTAGTTTTACCACATAATACACTGAGAGTGAAGTATTTCCCCAGGTTTTATTCCATTTCAAAATAAACAACTAAATTTTTGGCTGTGAATATTTCTTTAGTTTTATATTTTTATTTTGTCCCCATATCGACACACTTTATAATAACTTTCATCAATACGCCATTTAAAGCATTATATAATGTGCATAGGTACAAAAGTTCATAGGCAAAACTGCACAAAACTTCTGATTAAGCATTATATAATCTTAAGAATGGCATTAACGAACGTTATTATGAAGCCTTACCAATACATGTCAACACAAAACAAATACTGCAATGACAACAGATAACAAAAAAAGTCTTTATGCTGTAGGCTAATACCGAGTCCTACAGCGTTGTAGTTCTAGATGTGCAGGTGCCATTTCTGTACGTGCTGCCCGACTCCAGATTGTCTGGCTGAAAGTCATCCACACTGTATCCTCGACTCTTCAGAGCCGTGGCATAGTAATCTATGGGCTCCTCCGTGGCGTTATCCCACCAGCGGAGGCATAAAATCCTCTGGAAGGAGCGTCTGAAGTTGTCCGACAGGAATCCGTACAGGATGGGGTTGGCGCAGCTGTTGGCATATCCCAAAATCACAGCCAGCTGACTGAGAGTGGCGTTGTGCTGCTGAACGAACACGCTGACCAGCTGCACGATGTGGAAAGGCATCCAGCAGATCACAAATACCGTCACCACCATCATCACCATCAGCGTGATCTTCCTCTCGGACTTTTTGCGCTGCTGCCAGCCCGCTTTCAGGGCGACCACCCGCATCTTCACTATAATGAGGATGTAGCACATGCAGATGGCAATGACAGGGAATAGAAAGCCCATCAGAAAGGCGTAGATCACAAATACAGCCATCCACTGACGCTCGGGTTCGGGCATCTGCATGTTGCAAGCCACCGATCCGTCAGAGTTGGGTGCAGTGGTGGAGAAGATGATGATGGGCAGGATGACCAGGATGGAGAACATCCAGACCCCCAAGTTTACCATTTTAGCGATGGTGGGTCTTCGGTACCGGGCTGCTTTGATGGGATGCACCACGGAGATGTAGCGATCGATACTTAACACAGTCAGACAGTAGATGCTGGTGAACATGTTAATTGCATCAACACTTAAAACCAATCGGCACAGAAGAGAACCAAAAGGCCAGTGGTGAAGTAAAGAAGAGGTGACTAA
>JAUCNO010000279.1:15847962-15883545 GCA_032353835.1 Enteromius viviparus | reverse complement strand
GTTAATTCATGCGTTTATGACCTCGAGGTTAGATTATTGTAATGCTTTACTGGGTGGTTGTTCTGCACGCTTGATAATTAGACTACAGCTGGTTCAAAATGCAGCAGCTAGAGTCCTTACTAGAACCATATTAGCCCGGTTCTGTCAACACCGCACTGGCTCCCTATCAAACATCGTATAGATCTTGTTAATTAAGCCCTGAATGGCTTAGATCCTCATTACTTGAGGTCTTATCACATTATAGTCCTTCACGTCCGCTGCATTCTCAAAACTCTGGCCATTTGATAGTCTTTGAATATCAAAATGTACTGTGGGTGGCAGATCTTTTTCACAACTCTAATTTACAATTAACAATTAAGTAACTAACAACAATTTACCTAATAGTGCTGAAGAAGCAGGCACACTCTGTCAGTTTAAATCCAGATTAAAGACACATCTCTTTACTCTGGCTTACACTTAACATACTAATTCACATTTATTAATCAAATCCGTTAAAGGATTGCTACGCTGCATTAATTAGATCAGCCGGAACCGGGAACACTCCCCTTAACGTGTGTACTCGTTACATCGTCAAAAGAATGGCATCTACGGTAATATTAGTCTGTCTCTCTCTTATTCTGTTTCTTAGTCCGCATGCAGATCAGATGGTGTATTAGCACAAACAGATGATCTTCATGGGAGATCAGAACACCTAGATGAGCTCCATGGACAGATCAGTAGAACCAGATGCACACAAACACACACACTATAAGTCCTCTACGCAATATGTGCTTAATATTGAACTGGAAATTAGGTGCTTGGTGCCTGGCTAGAGGAGAACTGGCCCCAACTAAGCCTGGTTTCTCCCAAGGGTTCCCCATTCTCTTATGGTTGGGGTTTTGGTACCTTGCCACTCTCGCCTCTGGCTTGCTTAGTTGGAGACACCTGATTTCTAGTGATTATTGTCATTTTGATTACAGAGACCGTCTCTGCATTTGATAAATAAATAGTTTAAACTCTTTATTATACATTACCATCACTCTATTCTTCTATTTGATAATGTTCAGTTTTTTGCTACAATCTGTATTGTTAAAAGCTCTACATAAATAAAGTGATTGATTGATTAATAATGCAGCCTAGATGACCATACTGTAAGATTTGTCTTTCAAAAGAATTAAAGAAAATCTTACAGCTAATGATTTTAGTGTGCCATTTGCATCAGACGGTCAATGAGTAGACTTGTGGGTCTGACTGCACACTGTATGAGACTGAGCCTAGCATGTATATGACTGTCTGGATTTGTTGAGGATAAAGACAACGTTGCTATCTTTTCACCAGCTCTCCATTTATCATCTTGACAAAAGCCCTCTACAGAGATGTCAGCCAGTGTTATCAGACGTAATTAAGTGCAGACAACATTGAAAGTCTGTGTGATGTACAAATCTCCCTTTAAAGTTATGAATCATTATTGGTATATTAATATCAGGAAGTTTGAAAGTTGGAACATAATAACCTTTATATATATATATACCGCAATGACGTCAAGAAACACAATATAATCTGTAGTCAGTTTTTGGACTTGCCGTGTCAGTATACATAAAAAAATGCATGATATCTGCTGACTACCAAAAAAGTTGCAATAAGGTTATCATTCTAATAGTCCAACAAGAATGCCAAATTTGGATTTGTCTGACAATAGAACACTTTTAAACTTTGAAACCATTTTAAACGAGCCTAGGCCTACAGGACATATGTTCACATATGGCTTCCTTTTTGCATGATAGAGCTGGTGACATAGTGGAATGTGTTTATTGACAGTGGTTTCTGGAAGTATTCCTTGGCCCATTTAGAATCATGCTGATGAGTGGTGCAGTGTCATCTGAGGGCCAGAAGCCTTGACCCTTACTCACAGAGACCACTAAGGCTGATGATACACTGGGCAACTTTTTGAGCAATTTTGCATTTTAATGCACAGGTGGGACACAGAGCCCTTGACTGATCTAAAATATCCAAATAGAAATTTGTTACCCATTCATAGTTGGAAAGTGCCCAGCCCAGTTGCCCTGCAAAATTGCTCAAAGATTTGCCCTGTGTATCAGCAGCCTAAGACAACACTTTTATAGCTAATCATGATAAAGACCTGATTTCAATTAACTTAGATGTTCTCCCAGGTGAATCGTTTTAAAATTTCTTGCTTTTTCAGCCCTTTGTTGGGCCCGTGCCAACTTTTTTGAGACCTGTAACAGGCATCCAATTTGAAAGGAGCTCATTTAGTGGATAAAAGTGTGAACTCTCTATATGTTCTATTGTGAATAAAATATTGGCTCATGTGATTTTAACGTCTTCTAGTTTTCATTTTATTGACATTTTTAAAAAGTCTCAACATTTCAAGTTAAAAATCTGAAATCTGTAATTTTGTAATTTTGTTTTATTATTATTATTATTAATGCACCCTTAGTGAATGAAGTTTTATTTTTTAAGCAGCAAATCAGAATAGTAGAATGAAGGATCTGAAGGGTCATTTGACACTGACTGGAGTAATGTTGCTGAAAATTCAGATTTGATCACAGGAATAAATTAGATTTTAAAGCAGAAAACTTTTATTTGAAATTGTAATAATATAATACAATAATATTACAATAATATTGTTTTTACTGTATTTTTGTAATCAAATAAAAGCAGCCTTGAGTATATGAGACTTTTTTCAAAAACAAAAAAAAAGATCTTAATTATCTGTACTGTATAAAATGACTTCATGGGACATAATAGTACACCAGTGTAGAATACTGGTCCTTTAATAAAAGGTGGCAGTGAATTCAGCCTGCTTACCTTGCGTAAGGTCCCTCTCGGCTGATTGGAACTGTCTGAGAGAGCAGTATAGGTTGGCTCTGTTAAAGTAGGCATGTGCAGACAGCGGGTTGAGGCAGAGAGCCTCATTGAAATCCTGCAGGGATGCTGGGACCTTCCGCAGCAGAGCGTGAGTGATGGCTCGGTTCAGGATGGCAGACTCATCTGAGGGGTCCAGCTCAAAAGCTCGGCTGTAGTACTCACATGCCTGTGTTGCAGAAAAAATGAGACTCAGTATATATCTCAGCGGCTCACATTTAGAGAGTCTCAAGAGAGTCAGTAGTGAATTGCCTCTGGTTTTACCTGCTCAAACTGTCCATTGTAAAAGAAGAGGTTGGCAGCGTTGAAGTAAGCAAGGGAATATCCCGGGCTGAGGCTGATAGCGGTCTGGTAATTCTTCATGGCACTAGCTTTATCTCCCATGAACTGTTGAATCAGACCTCGGTTTGTAAAGAGCTGCTCTGCATGAGGGTTACACTAAAAAGGGCGAAGACAAAAAGAGATATTATAGGATTCACCAAAAAAAACTAACTAAATAAATACATTCAGTAAAAACAATGTGGCTTGTTAAGATTTGTTCATGTTTTTGAAATCAGCCTTGTAGCAGTAGTATTGTAAAATATTACCACAATTAAAAAAAAGTTTTATTTTTATACATTTTTAATGTAATTTAATCCTGTGATGCAAAGCTGAATTTTTGTGACACATGATCTTTAAGCAATCATTCTATTATGCAGATTCATTTTTTTGCAGATTCCCTTCATTGCTAAACAAAAGTATTCATTTCTTTAAAAACCACCTTAATAGCAGTGTTTATGTCCTGCAGTGCTGAAAACATGTTGCCCATCTGTAGGCTGGTAACAGCTCTGCCTTCATACGCCGCCCAGCATTTAGGGTTCACCTCTACAGCCACAGTGAACTGATTCCAGGCTCTCTGGAAGAATCCCAAAACCTGCAGTAGAGGACAAGATATCGACATGGATTAGTGGAAATCAATAGACCTGAGAGGCAACAGGCTGTCTGCAAGATACGGTTCCCTCTCTGGGGGAAGAGGCAGAAGATAATGAGGGCCAGGATAAATACCAAAAGCAATCAGATACATTCTTGTTTATTTCCTACTGTTGACCTGATTTATGTGGTTTGTCTCTAAGCATTAGCCATTAGTTCTTCTACATTAAAAAATTAAAAATAAAATAAAATAAAAAGTCAGTGCATAGAGAAAAAAGATACCAGGCAGACAAGTCTTGAACAGAGGAGAATGTAGAATTTAAGATTACTAAGGTTTTACAAGGTTAAGATTTGCCAAGCATAAATTGTTGTTGTTATCTACAATTCAAATATTTAAAGAAAAAAAATATTTTAGTCATTCTGTAATTGAAGAATTTTAAAATAACTAATGGCACCGTAAAGAATCTATTGTCAATTTCAGAACATAACTTGTCCATATTATCCAGCATATTAACTGTTGAGTAGAGGATATTGCCGCTTCTAAATAGATACCAATATTGATGCCTTAAATATTGAAGCTAATTTAGGCAAGGAATGAAAAGTTTAAAAGGTAATTATCTTACAATTATGACTTTGCTTTTCTCACAGTTCCTAGTAAAACAGTCGGAGATAAACTCAAAAACAGCGAGATACTAACAATTGGGAGATATAGGTTTGCATAAAAAAGTCACAAATTCATTTTTTATTCCATGGAAGAAACAAGCTTGTTTTTACAAAAGGCAATTGTGACTTTTCACCTCATAAAACCTTTCTATTTAAAATAGCTGGTTATGAATTCACAATAAGACTTTTCTTCTCAGAATTGAAAGACAAAAGTAAGAATTGTGAGATAAAAAGTCCCAATTATCTCATAGTAGAAATAAGCTTCCATTAAATACAAACAAAAGATTCAGAAAGGATTAAAACAGTGCTTATTTTTTGTCAGGATACAAAAGTCTGCTGTCAGAACTCATTTGACATTTCACATCAAACTCTCCCAAGAGTAAATTATCAGAGGTAGTATGCTGTACATATTAATTTGAGAATATGTCAAATTAATCCCAAGGCAGATTAAGAGAAGGATGTGAACAGAGACTTAAACGAAGCATTTGGGAACTTCTCTAAGTCTGTTAAGCTATGAAAGATCAATCTGTGAGAAATAAAAAGAAGCAAGACAATTATTTTTTACACTACCTGTAAGTTGTGTGCCAGGCTAATGCGGGCACTTGAACAGAGTGGATTGAGATGCAGGGCTGAGAGGAAGTCCCTCTGGGCTTGCTTCCTGGCGTGATTGTGCCCATAATCCATGAAAACATTGCCTCTGCCCACATGGGAATCTTGCAAGAAGGGATCAAGTCTTAAAGCTTGGCTGTAAGCATCCACAGCTTCCTGTAACTGGCCGAGCCTTGAAAACAGACAAAGAAAGCAGATTATTACCCTCAGTGATGTGTCCTAATTCTGTTTGCACATGAAAATTACTTGTCTCCTTAATAACAAACTTTGCCTTAAACGCTCTGTAAAACATCCCCTCTCTCTAGCTTTTGAAAACTGAATTACAAGCTGTGCAACATTCCCAATGTGAGCTTTGAATTCACCCAGAAGTCTTAGTTTAAAAAGGGAAAAAACATTATTGTGAAGAGCCAATTTTTTGAAAGTGCTGCTTTAAGCAATGAAAACGTGCAAATGTCGATTCAATGTGGATTCAAAAGCATTCTGTTCTTTAGTAAATGATAGTACAGAGAGCAATGCGTCTTGTAAATGAGCTAATAAGATATTTCATATTATATAGTTCATGTAAAGAGATGAGATGTCTGTCACAGGCTGTTAATCTGATATAAATTCGTCCTAACGCATTCAGGAGGGACAGCAGGTGTTAGGACTATGTGAAGAAAAATACAGTATTTTTTTTATTATGTGAAAGTTCTTGCACTTTAATAAATCATTTTACATTTTACCATGACAAATTCTTTAATTTTAAAGGCTCAAAACAAATAAGATTTTTCATAATGCGACGTACAAACTATATGAATCACCTCTTTAATATGATGCATTGAGTACTTCACTCAAAATCTGAATAAAAACAACTAAATTCATTGAATTCCTTGTTTCAAGAAATTCTCTGTGAATAAAACCACATGACCTGCCATGATGTGTTTCAGAGGGCTAAAGCCTTGTTCTTTTATTTAAACACAAAGCAGTTTAACATGCTGTGGAGTAGTCAATTATGACCCCACTGCCACTGCTGAGTGAAAATGTTTCTCAGCTTAAGCATGCCAATTTGGCACTGTGAAATAGTCGATCATACTAAATAATAACTCAAAATAAATGCACACCTGTGGTGAATAACTCCCAGCGCATGAAGAATTATTACATCCTCTGGTTGTTTCTGTGCTGCAGCCTTAAAATCCTAAAACAAAACAATTGGATAATTTGAACTACTACTGCATTATTAAAACACTACCACAGTCAACTTAACAAAAAATGGCCCAATTTACATTTCAAAACATCCTCTAAACCACCTTGCTCTATTGCTATATATCATGTCTACACTGAAAATCCAATCAATTCCCAAGGGAAAAATCATCCAGCATTGTTTTTTACATCTACAAAATATGTCAATTTATGGATGTAATGCTGAGTTTTAAATAACATTTCATAAAAACACAACCATGAAAACCTCATTATCTTGTGATGAATATAAAGAAAAACGGATCACAGGTGCGATGCAATCAACGCTTCTTATTTCTTTTCTTTTTTTAACTGTGGCCTACCTGAAGGGCACTGCCATAGTCATTCAGCTCCACATAAAGAAGGCCACGGTTTATCAAGACTTTCAACTCAAGCTCCGTCTTAGAGCCCAAGAGCAGGGTAATGTTATAGTCTCTGAGAGCCTTGAAGATTAAAGAGAAATAATGCGGAGAAAGAGAACATGTATGCAATAAAATTCCTATGAAAAAGTATCCTGAATTTGTACATGCTTCTGTATGATCCTGTATACATTACTGATTTGAAAAAAAGGATGCAAAGTGGGAAAATGGAAAGAAACGTCACCATTTCATAATCCTGCAGCTCATGAAAACATACGGCGCGGTTGTAGTAAGCAAATAAACAGGCACCATCCATCTGGATTGCCATCGTCAGATCCTCCGCTGCACTCTTGTATGCCTAAAACAAGATGATAAGAGCGCAACATTTCTCTCAAATACCATAGAGATCATAAGCCTCAAGTGACAGGTAATTATGCTCAAAATGTGCTATTTTTACTAACTTTCAAATAGAATTTAAGAGCTCCTTTATACAAGTATGCTCTGACACTCTTGGGCTGGATCCTGATAGCTTCACTACAGTCGAGTACAGCCTTTGCATATCGTCCTTGAGCCCCATAAAGGGCAGCACGGCTGAGATGAACCTTGAAAAAAAACAAAAGCAAAACAAAACAAGTGTTATTTTGAACATATTGCACAGAATATTATCAGTTCAGACAAACCATGCTTGAGCTAGAATTAAGGTGTACCTGATAGAGGTTGGGGTTTATTTGGAGGGCTTTGTTAAAGTCCTGCACACCTGAGGAGTCTTGTAGATGCACGCGGCACAATCCTCTCTGATGGTGAGCCTCAGCGTGGCCTGGGTTCATGCTCACAGCGCTGTTAAAAGCATCCAAAGCATGGAAGAGAAGAGTGTCTTCACTCTCCAGAATGATAAAAAGGTGATAAGAGAACAGTGACAGATTTTTTATTCTGTTAAGAAGTAACACATCTTATGAATGTGATCAAATGCTACATTTCATTAAGAAACGTGTTTGAAGAATACAAAAGTGGTACATTTTACTTGTTTTAATGTTGACTTATTGTTTAATGAATTACCTGTAACAAAAGCATTTGTTTCATGTAGCATATGCCAATAAAATAGAGCACCTCTGCAGCCTCTTGTGAAGTAATGAGTTTTGTTTTATTGGTACTCTGAATTGACAGGGCCATTCTGAAACTCTCCACTGCTTCCTGTGTATGATATAACAGTATGGAAAACTTGAAGCATTAATAGGTAAAAAAAATGCTTTATAAGAGTTAATGGAAGTTACAGAATGCTGACAGAAAGTCTTTTTTTGCATTTGCATTTTGCAGACATATCCATTAAGGCTGTGTATCGATTCAGATGTTCCGATTCGATTCAATTTCTATTTTCAAGTTCTTAATTTGATTCGATTTCAATTTCCAATTCGATATCAATTCTTGATTTGACAATATGAATGAATATAGATTCAATACAAATCTACATTTATAAAATAATAACAGTGAACATAATATTACAAGTGGTTAATTAATAAAAGGAAATTAAGCACAAACCTTTATATAAACAGAACTCAACTCTATATTTCAAATGTTTCAAATGTTAATGAATAAACAGAATTGATTTCATCAGATGAAAAACTGATGATGGAAATTGGACAAGTCAGAACAGTCGCATGAAACAGGATCAGGTTATTTTATCAACTACAGCGTTTCACCTCAGAGTTACAAATCAGGCATATAGCTGTGTTCTTGTCCACTGTAACTTTATCGTTCTTGCGCAATGTGAAATGCTTCCATACCTCTGACTTTTTATTTGAAGGTGTGGTTGGTATCGGGAACACACCTGAATCCGCCATTTTATGAATTAAATTAATGAATATCGGACTCTCTATTGTAACACAGTGCAAGGAGTGCAAAACACAAACACAAAAAAACAAATCTGAAAACCAAATAACAAATCCAGAATCAAAAATACAAATTAGAAAACGCAATATCAAATCTAAAAACAAAACAGCAAACCATAAAACACAACAACAACTCCGGAAACAAAACAGCAAGTCGGAAACCAAAATGAAAAACAAGAAAACAAAATAACAAGTCAGAAAACACAACGACAAATCAGTCAAACCGGAAAAGGTAGGTATTTTGTGTGACTGGCGGATTCGCCGCTGATTGGACAAAACTGTTAATCAAGACATATTAGAAAGTTAGTTCTGGGCCGGCTGTGTGCATGGCATCTTTCAGATATATTTTAAGAGAGCGTGTGACAGCTACCAGAGAGAAAGAGTCCACCCGAAGGAGAAAATAGGCAGAAATAAAAACTTGAGGCAGCGACAGCTCGTCTTCAAACCTTGAATGCTTGCCTTCACAGCACACTCCTTTCACACACGTCAAAGAGTGAGCACAAAACAGGGGAAAACACTCTGGTAACGTAACAAACCAAAAAAAAGATGAACAGGGATGAGGGAATTAAGTCAGCCAGAGAGCGACCATCTCTGCTGCGCGCGCTCACATCATCATAACACACGCATCTGACATTTATGTCATAACCACCATCCAACATCAGGTGGCCGTTACAAGCGCAAACTCATCTTGATGTTGTGGTGTGTTAAAAGCATGTCTAGAATCATGCCATATGTGTGTCCTTCTTGAAAATATTTCTTAAAAAAACATAAAAAATCGGATGTTTAAGCAGTAGTGCATATAACGATAAAAATAACAATGCACAGCATCTAGTTTATCACTTTCTAAAGCTTTTGAAAAAGTAATACTAATAATTATAAACATTGTTTGTGTTGGTGTATTGGGAGAAGTTTGTTTGGTGGCTTAGTTCTGCCAGACAGAGCGTGACGGAGATACACCCTGCAAGAATCTCAGACTCACTTTGAACCTGTGCTCCTTCATCAGCGTCCTCCCGAGAAGAATGAGGTGTGGAGGAGAAGGGCACGCATCGACCGCTTCCTCGAGACAGATGATGGCATTGGCATAGTTCCCCAGGAACGATTGGACGACAGCTTGCTGGACCGGTGATAAACCCAGAGCTGTGACGGAAAGGAGGAGAGCGTTACAGCTGGGTCTAGTTGTTGTTATGGCAACATAAACCACATTTATCTGCAAGGTTTATTTCACCTTCAGTTGGGCCAGGTGGCCTAACAAGATTTAATGATGCTCATTAAAAGATGGGCAGAGAGAAGGGCTGAGATATTTCAGAAACTAAAAGTATGCTGGCAATTTGCTAAAGAGTGAAATGAACTTATGTAATCATTACCTGTTTTCATTTCTGCTGCGTACCGTATACAGAGGGTAGCCAGGTCAAACTGTTTCATTTCATACAAGTACTTCCCTCTAGAACCAGACACAAAAATTGAAAGACCTTTTCACCAATTAAAACAATAATGTTTTTTATAGACTGTTGTAATGGACCTAAGTCAAGGTTAGATTTTTAAATTAAGACAAATGAAGGACAAAAGTAAATTCTATTCAAGTTAGTTGCACTGGTTTGAGGTTTCCACGGCTATCTTTTACTGTAATTTCAGGGAGACAATCACAATTAAGTGTAAGACCTATTGAACAAATTGTACTTCTGTCCTTTACAGCCTTGTGTCAAAATAAACATGGTGGTACTCTAAATAAAAGGGAGCATTTTAGGTTTTTAATCTCCTATGAGTCATAAAACAGCTAGAAAATAAAATCAAAGACATATAAATTTATGTTCAAATTACCTCATGATGTGCAGATCATGAGCGTCTGGCTTTAAATGTATGGCTCGAGTCAAATCCTTCACCGCTCTATTCAGATTATCCACCTGTGAAAAATACAAGATTTATATAAGATTAAAAACATAAGATAATATAAACATAAAAATCTACATTAAAATAAAATATTAACCAAAAATCTCAAACTAACATGGACTAGGCACGCCATTATCCATAGTACTGGAAAATAAATAATCCCCTGGCTTGAATACTTACTGCTGGCCATTTCTGTTCTACAAAAAATTAAACTATCATAAATAATAATAATCAGTTAAAATATCAGATTTTGATTATTATCAGATTCAATAATCATAACTAACTAGTCCATGTGGTTAACTGACAAAAAGAAATACAAACAAAAGAAAAGCAGTCACATAAAAAAAACAAATGCTTTTTTTAATAATCACATACATATAATTATATAAATACAGCTAAGTATATTTGTAAAGATTTATATTAAATACTGTATGTCTAACAATAGATTTTGTTGTATTCATTTTTTTATTTTCTTTATAATTTATTTAAATTTACCTTAAGTAATTTATACATTTATTTTCCCTACAAGTAAAATCATAACGCAAGAAAAAATAATAAAACACCTCCTTAACAACCTGCATGATTTGAAGTATTAATTATGACAGTGTTGCAAACCACAACCTTAGTATTCTATTCCTCACAGTCCTGTTTTCATTCCTGCTAAAAATTCGGTAAGATCAATAGTAACAGTTTTTAATGTAAATACATTAATGATAAATTTGTTTATCTTTTTATGTGGCACTTCAAATCATCCATATGACAGCTGCTTACATTGAAGTAGGCTCTGGCCCGGCATACATAGGCTTTTACATAGGTTGGTTCCTCCTTCAATGCATTACTGAACCTTCTGATGGCCTCATATTGGCGGCCCATATTCAGCATACAGATCAGTCCCAAACTGACGTGGGCAACAGCTGCAAATCTGCTGTGACTTTAGAGAGGTGCACACAGAGAAAAGAGATGATGACTCAGACATGATTTTATTGATTTTAAATAAGCTGCTCTGATACTTTGGGTCACTTTTTACTAAGAAGAGATCTTTTGAAAAGTAACTTTCAAAGAGCTTCATGCTTCAATAAGTTTATCCTCAACTACGGCCTGCTGAACTGGTGCAAAGAAAGAAAATGAAGGTCTTTTTGTCACAGAGTGGAGGAGGCTGGGACGTCACCTGTCATGTTTGATCACAGCTTCAAAGTCAGCCATTGCATGCCGCCAGCGCCGGAGCGTCATGTAGACCAGACCTCGGTGCAGGAACGCACTCAGGTTTTCTGCACTGTCATTGATGAGAACTATAACACAAACAGATAAAACATGGCTAATGAGAGGGCCTGGCTGATTTTACTTTTCAGCACAAAGTTCTGGCATATAATCTACAATGCACCATTTTCCTTAACTGTATCTGGCAATAAATTGCAGTGTAGATATTGAAATATTGTATCTTAAGAGTGCTGTCATGAAGACTATGATTCTCTATACAAAAGATAAGAGTGATATCTACGTAACTGTTTTGAGTAATTAATTAATTACAATACTGTACGAAACAAAGTTATCAGTGTTATCAGAGTTGGCCACTGAGAATAATTCAATTAATACAATTTCCACTAGATACCGATTTTGATGAAGCTGGGTTAAAATAAAAAGTCAATAAAAACTCTTTTAACTTACAGTTTATTAAACCAAATAATATAAACATACAACTTAAATGTATTTATCAACTATTTGACTAACCATCTATTATTTAATTTACAATCTGCAAAATCAATATAAGGCATAAAATAATGTCTTCATAATCATTTGTGCATCTGAAAAATGCTGGAGAATTGAAGAAATAGTTGTCAACCTCAGAGGGAGACAGGAACCATGTATTTGTGGCAGTTTTTCTGGTGATTGATTGAGAAAACAAGACGTTTCACTTTATAAATGTTGCCTAAAATGTTAGGAAATGCATGAAAACTGATTTTAGAATCAGCAACCCAAAATATTTGTAAGAAATGAGTATTGGATTACATTAAGCAAAGTAATATATTCAGATGACATAAAATTCAAAGTGCTATTTATTTGCAAAGTGCAAAATATTATGTTATACATTTACTCAAAGTACATTTTCTGCATGGTACATGTCACAAAAATAGGCTCAGTGCCGATGCTCTACTCACGCCTACACTCCTGTTACACAGCACCACAGAAGCTGTTCAGTTTGCTGTAGACAACACTAACAAAATATTCCTCCAATCTTCAGAGATCAAAGCAGCAAATTACAGCTGCCAAAACTATGTATGATAAGACTTGATGGCTCTTTTTTGTTCTGCTGGCTGGGTAGTGATATTAACATCCTCGTATGATCTGACAAAACAGATGCAGCTGTGTGCCATAAGATGTTATGAGAGTGGCCTCATTAATGATGCATAACTGTGTGCAAAATGGCTTTCTTTAAAGATTTAGATCAAAGACATTGAGACATTATATGGAAAAGAGGATTTCCCTACCAAGACCATTCATGAAGTCTTTTAGAGGTGGTCTGAATGAAAATGCTAATTCATTCTTTGCCACTAGGTGCCACTTTTGAAGCGTTTAAAGCTCACAAACACTGCTTTAAATGAAACTGACCAGTCACTGAAGGGGTTTGGAAAAATAATTCCTTGAAAGAATAGTTTGGGAGTTGTTACAAATAAGGTCCAAACAAATGCATATTATAACAAACTGAAAGTGTTTTTTGTCTGTGCATGCATGTCAATCTGTTCTTTCGGACTCTTAAAACCTTTTATAACCCATAATAGTAGCACTTTAAAAGATAAACTGTTGATGTACAGACAGAACATTAAAGACATACGAGATATCAAAGATATTAAAGAGATCTTGTTTCACATTTTTCTTTCCTGTAGGCTTCCTGAAGAAATCATATGAAAAACACTCAGGTGTAACTTTTGAATTGACTAAACCATCTATCTAATCATCCTGCATTTTCAACAGTCAGACCTCAACATACCCATGTTGGCAAAGTACTAAGTCTTTATATAGAGTAACTGTGAAAAGTGCACATTTTCATGTGGTATATCAAGCATGTGTGTCTTACCAGATGTGCTGAGGTCCCCTAAGGCCATATGAGGCATTATCTCTCTCAGCAGACACCCTCTGTGGTAAAATGCCAACCAGTTACTGGGATCCAAGTGCACAGCCAGAGAAAAGTCTTCTATAGACTTCTTAAACTGACCCAGCTTGGAATAGATCCTTCCTCTGTATGTTCTGCGGTGAGCGGAAAAAAGGCTATAATTGGATATACACATCGGCAAAGATGTAAAGTAATTTTTTGTGTGGGAAACAAACACATTATCCTGACCTGGCTGTAGCATTCCCAGGTTCTTGCTTCAGCAGTAGAGAGAAGTCTTCCAGGGCCTGCATCCATTTGGAGGTGTTGAAGTGGTGTATTCCATGGATCAACATTGCATCTGTCCTTGTAGAGTCAATGGTGAAGGTCTAGGAGTCAAAAAGGATTTATTTTTAAAACCTTCTATGTTGCATGTAAATTGTAATGACTGAGCCAATGCTTAAGCAAAATCGTTTAAAATCAGCATTATCAGCACTCGTTTGTAAACTCAAACAGATCTTGAATTTATATTTAGAGTACACGATGTGCCTGCCAACTGTGTTCTGCTCAGATGAAAAACTGACTAATTCTGTCCACTAAAATTAATGCAAGCTAATTACAGCGATTAAAGAGTGCAAAAATAACACCTGGCAAACACCAATTCAGAAAGCCTTCTGACAGTGACTGCAATACAAAAAAAAAACATATTTTATTGTGCTAAAAATAGGTCTATTTAGGTTTTTTTCCCCAAAGCCATTTCCCACCTTCTCTCTAACCCTTAGAGTTAAACGGACCATTAAGTGTCTCTTTTTTCCTGCTGTGCTTTTAAGAGCGGTCCTCTTCACAAGTGAAGTGAGAAGCTACACTTTGCAGTTCTCTCACCCAGGATGATTTTGACTCTCCCTACAGCCTTGTTTCACATTCTGACAGGTTCACAAAACAATTCATGCTGAAATATGCTGCACAAACCGGTAATATCAGACTGAAGCAGGGATGTGCAGGTGCTACACACAGACAGGAACTATTTTTCCACATTTTGCTCTTATCTATATTTCTTTTCGAGTGTTCAAGAATGACAATTATCAGGGCTGTGCGATGTATATCATTTGATATATTCATGCGCATCTCGTCAGTTAAGCCGGTTCTTTGATTAGCAGTAAATCTCCATCAGCTGTTTTCATACGAGCCGTCAGTTACTTCACAGAGCCGTAGATCACTGACAAGCCAATGTAGATGCCAATATATATATAATCGCACAGCCCTAATAATTATAATACATTTTGACTGTGTAGCACCTTTCATATATTAAATGCAGTTTGAAGTTCTTCACAGGACAGAATATTAAAAGCATAAGTAGTAAAAAAATCAATCAATAAAACAGTAATAAGCAGCCACCAGCAAAAACGTGGAAGAGGAAATATGTGTCTGTCCTACTTTCAGTACCTTATAGGGATGTCAAAATGTCAAATTTCTGGAGAGGCTTTGCTAAAATTATAAAAGATCTTATAAGTCAACTATAAACTATCAACTATAAAAAAAATACTTTTATAACTCAAGATTCAGAAACAACTTTTTACTGCTTAGGTTTAATATGGGGTCTTGGAAGAGCTAGAGAAATATTCTCTTCTGAAAGTTACAGGGCCGTATATTTTCATAGTACAATAATCATATCTCAAAAGGTCAAGGAACATTGAATTCCTCATGTATGACAGCTTTAAGAAAAAAATTATGATTAATGTTCAAAATCTGCCTGATTGAGTCAAGTTAATTGTGATTAGTCTATTACGCATCGCCTTGCAAGTACTGGTTTTTGCTTCTGGAAAAGCAAATCTCATAGGGCTCACTTTGGCATAGTCCTCCATGGCCAGCAGCATCTCGTCCATCTTTTCATACATCTTTGCTCTCTTAAAGTAGATCTCTGCATCATCTGGCTTGACTTTGATGGCTTCGGTGTAGCTGAATAGAGCCAGTGTGGTTTCCCCTCTTTGTTTGTAGATTTCTGCTGTAGATATGAAGGCGTCTGAAACACATTTGACATCAGTCATGATTCATCTACACTCTGTTGTGAAGAAGGTTTTGGTCACCCGAAATATAATAACTGATAATTACACACGCATTAGACATTGTCTTTTCCCTTAACAATTAAACAGTGGGCATTAACTGTATGTTATAGGCCTAATGCTATTTTTTATTTTAACATGGATGGTTATATGTTAATGCGCTCATGGTTATCACATCATTGTAACAGTTCAGCTGGAGGTGCCAGCAAAAGCCAGTGGATGGCACTCCAGCTCCATGTTTCTATTGTGTGTTTGTCTCTGTTGCTTTCCCTGGACTCTTATTCTGAACTTGTGTCTCCACCCACCTAGTCTGTTGTCATGGTCACTGTTTCATTCCTCCACCCTAACTTCCATGTGTATATAAGCCCTATTTGTATAAGCCTGCCCTGGACTCTCGTTCTAGCCTAGCCCCTTGGATTACGTTCGCCCATCGCCAGATCACCACTACGCACTTTGACTATTCTATTGTCTTTGCCTCCCATTTGCCGAAATCGACTCTGCTTGCCTGTACTCTGACTGTGAGTTTGTTAATAAATGTCTGAAAAGTTCTCATTTCTATTTATTTATTTTTTTTTCCTAAAATACCTATTTTTAGAACTTACTTTCCATAAATGATGGAAAGAGGAGAAAGAAGCATTGGAGTATGTCTATATAAGCAAGTCAATATAAGAATCAAATATTTTTTTTTCAAAACATGACAGTCTTTGTTTGATATGTGCCCTTTATATAACCGTATAGGTTCTGTTTTGTCCAATACAGAGGTCAGATAGCATGCACTAGTATTACATCAGTACTTTGTCTCCCTGCTGTCTGTTAATGTAAGTAGACTCATGCACACACCTGCATGTTTCTTGTTCCCAACGATGACGTTTAGATCATCCAGAGCTCTATCGAGGTCGTTTCTCAGCAGGTAGATGTGGTGTCTGTGCCAGTAGGCATCCAGTAAATGGGGCTCCAGGGAGATGGCCTTTAGAAATAGAAAAACAACAGATCGATCATTAGTACACAATAAACTAAGCAGAAAATCAGGTTGCATCTGTACAACATTCTGTTCTCGTTTGTTTGGATAATGATTTCTGAAATTAATCATTTTGAAATGAGACAACACGGTAGTATTAATTATGCTTACTTATGCTTAGCTTGCATCACTAATAAAACACAAGAAAATAAGGCTTACAGCATTGAGATCTTCAAGGGCCTGGTGAAGATAACCAAGTTTGATGTAAAGTGCTCCACGACGACAACGGTCAAAGGCACTGTGGTTTCCATTTTCAGTCAAAGTTCTGGTCAGCTTGGCCACTTCATGCTCCAAATCAGATATATTGAGACCTTCATCCAGAAACACTGTGTCCAGATCCCAGATCTCATCCTGTGGAAGCTGGTTCTCCTCCAAACCACCGGGAAAAGACCCTGCAGTCTGGACATTTTCTAGGGGGGGGAAGACCTCATCAAACCAGGCATCCCATATGTCTCTGACCCACTCTTGGGGTGGTGTCGTGTCAGGTATTCCACCATGATCTTTGGAAAAGGTCTCAAAATCCAGGAGCATGGGCAGACTGGCACAAAGGAGGGGAGAAAGTTGCCCTTTGGAGGTTTTAGACTCCCATGGTAACTGACACAGAGACTCGCTCCTTTTAGAGAATAAAAGGAATGATAAACACATTATTAATGCAAACATCACAACAGACTTAAAAAGTTAAAAGAATGTTGTTCAAAATGGTTTCTTATACTGTAGAATAGTATTTGGGCAGAAATATTCCTTACGATTACTGCATGCTAAATTGCTTTAAATGTTTTATATTTGAGTCGTTTTGTAATTCTAAAATCTTAGAAAAAAAACCTTTTCAGCGTCCGTGAAGGCTCGCTAATTTTTTTCCAAACGTAGGCCATCTTGACAGAGCTGAGTGTTTTTCTACTTTTCTTGGCCCTATATTTGAAATGGGATACCCTTGCTCTGTCTTTGCATTTGTTCTTTCTGTGGTTTTGGGCCTGGCAGGGCCACTCTGATGACTTGGGCTCTTTGTGAACCTCCTGAGGCTTTGTCTGTTTGGCATCGGATAGGGATTTTTTGGCCAAAGCTGCACAGATTGAGTTCTGTTCCCGCTGCTGCCGCACATGCTCCAGCTCCTGGGAAAGGCTGGTGAAGTCAGACTGCAGCCGAAGATGGGGCTCAAGATCTGGGGTTAAGTGAGGGGCAGAGTGAGGCCGTCCCGCCTGAAACCCAGAGGGGAGACAGGATATTACAAGAGGTGAATGTCTGGTTGAACTAATTTCTCCTACAATGCAGCAGATCAACTTGCATCCAAGTATTAAGTTAAAAAGACTGAAAAGCATTTGTAGCTAAACTCTCAAACAGAAGCACAGTTGTTATCTTACTGAGTGTCTCGCTTTATCTATGAAGAGGCATGGTTAACTAATAAAAGTAAAATGAATTCTCCAACATAAATAGACTTTCAACCTGTTCTGCTGAGATGAACCCAGAGGCAGTCGATGAAGCTGTGGTACTGAAGCCTGCCACAGACTTACACTTAATAGGCAAGATATTTTCCTGGGGACAAGGCCAAGTTTTTAGAGAATGTCCAACACAGTGCTATTCAGAAAACAGTCTTGAATGCAAACTAACATCTCTTTCTTTTCTTGTTTTCTTCCTTTCTCGAATGTATGGAGACAAATATGAAAAGTTGGCCCAGCAGTGAAAGAGTACTGCATTGTGACATTCTATAATTTAAATATATTTCCAAACCTTATATAAAATCTATGTGTGTAGCCTACTGTAAGTTTTATGCATGTAGAGACTTTGTGCAATATTAATCAGATATTAATTAGTATTTACTATTGTTAAAAAGGTTTTTTTACATTTGATTTTTACATTTTTAAAAAGAAAATCTATGCTCAACAAGGCTGCATTTATTTGATCTTAACACAGTAAAATAAAAATGGGAAATATTTAAAATAATTGTATATATTTTAAATGCAACATATTCCTGTGATCTTTCGTTAGTGTGACATGATCCTTCAGAAAGCATTCTAATATGCTGATTGCAGTTCAAGAAACATTTCTGAATATGAATGTTAAAAATTTTGATTTATGCTTAATTAAAAAAGAAAAGCATGTATTTGAAATTGAAATGCAAATAAATATCCTTTCCTATCTTTTGATCAATTTAAAAGTAAAAAAAAAAAAATCAAACTGACCACAAGCTTTTGAACATTAGTACATAAAGATAAAAACATAATAATTAAAATATACAAATATGTTAGAGTTTCATGGATATGTAATTTTGCCAATTTCACCACTATAAGTATTTGGGGAAAAAACTTTTTCTGAATTTGTTTGTCTTTAGACTATGTTAATTAAATAAACCTGTGATTCTGATTCTGTGTCCATCACATGGCTAACTGATTCCTTGTGCAGCTCATCCAACAGATTCTCTTTGCACAGGCCCGCCTGGCTTATCTGAGGATACAAATGAATAAAAATGTAAGCTAGAGAAGTGACTTTACAGCATAAATGTGTACAACGCTGGAACAAGATTTCATTTAAGTTATTTTCCTGATCAGAAAGTAATATGAGGAATTTAATATTCCCAGCATGAGCAAGCTCAAAGGAAATATCGATAAGATTATATTAATAGCTATAAATTATGTGAATTGCAGGCATTAATACATCGAGTGCTCTTCTTCTTTTTTTTTTTTTAACTCTTAACAAGATCATCCTCAAGTGCTTCACCCCATTTCTCTTTTATAATTCGCTTACAAGAAACCTGCATTCAAATCAAGATAATAACAGAGAGGAAGCATGTCTCATTGTTAGTGTAGAGGCACAGAGCTGCTCTGGGATCTTCTCTGAATGCAGAAGTCTACAGCATCAATGCAGGAAGCTGATGGGAGGAGGCATGCAGTGATTTCTGCAGCAAAAAGGTGCTGTTAAAAGTCCCAGCACACAGTGATGGAAGCACAAGTCTGCTAATGGAGCCTCTGTACCTGGTATTTTGGGAAAAGTATGTCTTTCATAACACAGGGGGCGCAGATGAATTTAGGAGGTGCTGGGCTCCAGTACATTCTGAGCTCACTGGGACACAATGTTGCCTATGAGAAATAAAGAATTACAATACATGGATATTATAAAGAGCTGTTAAAAATCAAATTAAAGAATTCTAATGATGATCAGTGGGCTTATGCAACAGTAAAATAATAAGACCAACCCAAGAGTCTGGACATTAAGAAATGTGTGAAACTTTACTTCACCTGTTAATTACATTCTGAAAATAATGTCTCTAATGCCATCTAGTTACAGAATATTATAAGTACAGTGGAGAAACTGGGTATAATCTGATTTAATTAACCTCTACTATGTTTAAACGAATTTTAAAAACAAGTGTTTTACATATAATCTAATAAAGGTAACAGACTTAAAAAATCGGTTCCAACTAACCTTTTACTGCATATTTAAAAATGAACTAAATAGCATAATTATCCTATCATAAATTACTGCCTCTGTCAAGCAAAACAGGTTTGCCTATACTTAAAACTGAAGCCTTGGTTTTAATTCAACACATCTAGTTCTCAATGCCACGAATTAGTCACTTTGATGAAAGCCACTGACAGTGAGTCATAAAATAATAGATCTTTCTTACAGCTCGTCCACACATCATAATCCTTGGTCTCTCAACGTAATACTCTGCTATTCTCTGCCAGTCCTCCAAAGCATCTGACGCCTGTTTAGGCATGTGGGAAATACAGTCCGTCTGTGCTGAAACCCCAGCACAATCAACAGAAACACCTTCACACACCAGCCTGCAATGAGTAATAAAACATTAATGATACGTCATTGGATCTTGAAATGTCACATTTGATATGGACATACATCTTTAGAGTGACTCGAACAGCTACAATGCTATAAGAGGAAGAGTAAGAACCTAAATGGTGACCTGAATGAGTTTTAATGAGAAGCTTTCTAAAAGAAACACAGCTGTAGATATACCTTTCAGTGTCAGGATGAGATATATGTCCAAGTGCTGCCCTCTGCTGGATAAACTGTGCTGTTACAGTGTGGCAGATTCTAGAAACAAGTTGTAACTCAACAGGCAAGACTTGACTAGCAGGAGTGGTACACAAATGGTGAATGGTTTTATACCCTTCTGCGCTGCAGACAGAACAAAGAAAAAACAAACATTTCCATTAGTGGTCTCAGACCACTGTATATACCAAATGATGCTTGCTCACTCACTAGTCTCAGTGTAATCAATGGTTTCAAGTTTCCAATGTGTATTTAACTGCCAGAAATTATGCTTCATGACCAAAATAAAGAAATACATTCTCATTACAGAATAATTTTAGCATTCGATCTGGTGTCAGCGTCTCACAGGAACATTTCCTGGACCTTAAAAGTAACTCATTCTGGGCGCCAGCTCTTTGTGATATAGGCCCTATGTTCTGCCATAAAAAGATGATGAGTCAGTCTATTTGAACAGATCGTCTCTGCCATAACTTCACACCACTGTTTGAACTGTAGACAGCGGGAGAAACGACCTCAGAACTGACTTTGTGTGTGGGCCCTTTGTGTTTCTTAAACTGCAGACAGGCAGAAGAGGCCCTTCGCCACCCACGTCCCCACGGCTCCACTGACAGCGCCAATTTATTGCGTATGTTTCGTTCACTCTGGCCTGTGACAGGATAGATTTATCACCTCGCTCTGGCACGGTTAAGCCTCATCGAAAGACCTGGAAGGTCACACCAAAGTCACTGGCCCTGCCTGCACTGAAAAGAAACATTCCTGAACCATAAGGAGGAACCTTCAACCTGCCCCGCTATCCATCTGCCCCTTAGGCAGGCGGCGCTCATATAAACCCTCTCAACCGCATCCAACAGGAACCTTTCAGTGACCCTTGTGACTGGAAAAAGCTAGTAATTAAAAGGCTCTTTTTTCGAGAGTGAGGGAGTGGCACAGGTCCAGCCGCGCAGGTAGTAAATCTTGCGTTATCAGCTCTCAGGTGAGTGCTGAAGAGGTCGGGAGGAGGGATGCGTGGGTGCGCTGGCTCCAGACAGACCCGCAGCACAGATGAGTGGAGTAAGTGACGGGCAATTACTCGCTGTGTTACTGCTCCCTAAATAGGGCTGATGACAGCTTGGGACGCTCTTCTCAGGTAGCGTGAAACTAGATGATCATCTGCGTCCAAGGCCACCCTCTGCGTCCTTCCGCTAGCAATGTGTTGAGAGATTGACATGCTGATAGCCAGTGGAACATGGCAATATATCAACACATAGATTAGTGAAACTTGGTGTCATAATGCATAAAGTCAAGTATACAGCAGCCTCAAAAGCATTTGAACATTGATGACTCACTTAAAAATGTCTGAATGTCATTGCATTGGATCAAATCCACATCTAGTGTAACAAAAAGATAGCTTTCTGAAAAAGTGTGCTTTAATAAACTGTTGTCATGCTTAAAAAATGTAAGACAATAAAAGACGATGTAGTCAAAAAAGCTCACAAGAGCTCATGTTAAGTACTTGATTATAATAATTTTAATGTGAGTATATTAATATAATATTTAATATATTTTAAGTGTACTAAATTGCAACTTCATCGTTACAAATGTGTAATGACAAATATATTTTAACACCTGACCAGTAGCACAAAATATATTATTTTAAAATATATTATGTAATAAGTACTCTTTTTAAAAATATGCTGAAGTGGGCTTCTTTTTCATAAGGGATAATATCATTTTTTGCAAAGAGAGTATGTTTTAAAATAATGTGCAATAGAGCAAAAAGGTATCTGGGCACTTTATGGTTGTAAAACATTAGTGTTCATACTAAATGTGATGAACTATATCCGGCTGTCTAAACTGACTTCATCCACTAAAAATGACCAAAATCCAGTTTATAAAATGTTATTGATAAAAAAACAAAAACATTCAGAGAAAAAAAAATCCTGCTCTACTTAGGCCCATTGCTATCCAATGCAATAAATTTGGCTATTTATAAATTTAGCAAAAATATGGCTTATAATAATGGCTATTTATGTTCAAAAACATTTTGTGGGCCACTGTATATCACTTAATATTTTATACTCCTTTCTAGGTGTCCAGGTTGCCAGTAGTGAAAGGCCTTGAATGGTTTTGGTCTGTTGGGGTGTCCTTTTTGGTTTCTGAACTGGAGTCAAGCTACATCCATGGGCCATTATTATATCTTCATCGGTCACCTTAAAAATATAAAAAATACAGTATGTATAAAAATTGTTTATATAGATTGTAGGAACATGCATCCAATCTAATACATACAGCACCACTCTGGATATTGCCCATATTTACTAACTTTAAAAAGGTTGATTGCTCAACTTTTAATAGTTGTATAATGAACTAACTGTTATTATTTACCCGGGATAAAAGATCCTTGAGTCCTCCACCATCAGAGCCAATATCAGAATCCTTCTGTAAAACTGACCTGGCCATCCTGACACCAGATGACACAGGTGGACTTGGGGAACATTTCTCTTTTGGTACTGAGGTGTCTCTTTGAGTTGGCCCCTAAATAAAAATATACAGAAGTTTGAAACATTCCTTTTAGAAGATTTCATTCCAGGCCTATGACTTTTTCCATCAGAATGTACTAACAGGAAATGGTATATATTCCAGCACTGCAATGAGACTCAATATAGTATATCATAGCCACAAACTCATCAGGGCTTGAAAAACAAACAAAAGTGTTACTCCTTTGTTGCCTGTAGGGTTTCTGAAACTGACAGCTCCCCTTAGAAATATGTATTTTTACTCTTGTTATGTTTTATTGTAGCACTTCAGATGGAAGATTTATGCTGTGCATGTTGACACCGTCCCAAAGCAGTTTGTGTAATATTTGCCTCATTACACTGACATGTTGCACATGCAGTGACCCCCAAGAAGCATTTGGACACTTAATCCAAATTTAAATGCCATTGCATTAGACGTAAAATATCAAACAAGCGGCTTTTATTTTAAAAAATGATATTGCATGTACTGCATCAAGTTCAATGACACTTGTTCGGCTTTGAATAGTAATAAGAATAGCACATGAAAGTTAGGTGTTTGGAGATATCATTATTTTATACATGTAGATATTAAATAAATAAATAAAGCTAACATTATCAGAACTGCAGTTATGTACTGGAACTTCTTGTTCCATATAATATAAACAAAATAAAAATAAATAATAAAATAAATTAATAAAGAATGAGCACATCAGAGCTTCAGCTGTGGCCAGCTCCTCTTTCAAATAATAATGCTAACCTTATTAATAAAATAAATGAGTAAACAGTTAACATTATCAGAGCTGCAGCCGTGTCCTCCTCTATATATCTAAAACAAAAATATATATAATAAAATAATAAACTATTAAACTAATAAAATAAAATAAGACATATTAAACAGCTAACCTCATTATAAGAGCTGCAGCTCTATCCAACTTTCATTTAAAAGAATCAAAATAAAATAAAATTGTAATCAAATAAAAATGCTATTAACTATATAAAATGCTACTATACGTAAAATAAAAAAACAAACAGCTAAACTCTTGAGCTGCAACTGAGTCCAACTTCTCTTTTGATGTATAATAAATGATATAAAATGAAGTAAAATAAAATAAAATGCTAACCTTATCATCAGAACTGTGTCCAGCTTCACTTTCAATAGAATGTACAACAGCACTAGTATTATCCTGTATGTGCACACTTTCCATCACTAATGTATCTGCTAAGGTCACGTTTGGCGCTCTCTGCTGGTCAACCTCATCTGCCAGCTCAGGTCCAGCAATAAGTCTGGCTTCATTTAGCAGCTCAGAGGTGGATTTGATGCCTTGGATGGTGCTTGAGCCAGCACTGATGGTATGACTCTGGGAGCTGCTGTGTTTGGAGAGAGTTTTAGGTTTATGAGGCTCCCGGAATTTTTCACTCTTTCCTCTCTGTGCGAAATTCACAGAGTCTGACACCTCATTGTCATTACAGCTGTCCAAATCCAGCCGGTTCTGACCTCCAAAGAAAGTGGACTGTTGATTGCTTAAGTTTTTCGTCTCCCCACCTGAAACCTGCTGAGCACGTTTGCAAGGTTTGTAAGATCCACCTGCTGATAAAGGCCTCTCTGATCTGGGCTTAGCAGGAGGTTGTGGCCTTTGGGACAAGGATACTGCTTTGGTGGTCCCTGCGAGAGAGGCTATGACGGGTTTTCTGACAATCCCATGCCTGGCTTTAAGTTTTGGAAGATCCATTGTGTTCCCTGATTTGTCTATGGAGGAAATGTTTGGGCTTGTGCTCTGACCTCGGCTCATTTTGTCGGTCTTTGTTGAGACATGGATTTAGGGGGCAGTTTGCAGAAGAGAGGAAAGTGAAAGTCTATTTGAGACCCAACACAGCTGGGTTTTGTCAGGATGAGGGGGAAATCTGTGATGACAGGGCTCACCTGGCAAGGTAAGAAAAAGGTCTACTTGCATTCTGATTTAATTCATATGGGCACTTCATACATTGGAAATCCTGGAAATAAAAAAGGAAACAAAACAAAAGTAAATCATATTATTTATATTTATTTTTGTAAACAATTATGCTTCATACTGGGGAAAAACACACTTTTTTTTTTAAGCCTAATTTCTGAAAATTGTACTTACATTTTTGTCAACTCCGTTAAAAAACCTATTTCTGCAATATATATGATATAGGCTATATTAAAAAGTCTTAGTTAAGTTCTATGAATTGAATTTTGGAATGTGTTTTTGGCCTCATTCTCTATTCTCACGCCGAATTAAATAATCATTATTATCTTTAGACGTTTGTGCTACTTATAAAGACACATTTTTGTATAAAGTTTCGAACTGTAACGTTATTAGACGGTTCAAACCCATTAAGATTATATGGTTAAGTTAGCCAGCTAGGTTAACGTTAGCTTTCAGTCTGAAAAGTTGCTTTCAATCATGCTGTGACTCAACAAATCTTACCAAAACATTTAAAAGAATTCTTTAAAAGTGTCTTACCTTTTCGTGCCCGCATTTCCGCTTTGAAAATGTACTTCAAACTGAATTGTGTCGACCGAAAAATAACTTTAGCTTTTTACCTCAGAAACTCAAACAGTAAAACGCACAAGTGTCTCCTAGCAACCGGCAGTAGGCGTGCGCGCGCCAGAGCTGCCGGAGAAAATCCGAACGTGGAAATATTCAAGTAGATCATTATGTTATTTGCCATTTAAGGGATTTTATTGTATTATTTTGCAGACTTCTGCCAATCAATTGTTCAGATTTGCAAAAAATTTAAAATTAAAAATTAAAAATTAAAAAGAAAATAGGAAATCGTGGTTTGGAGCGTGGAGCTTTAGTGCAAACATTTCCTTCCATTCACATAACTAATTAATTAAATGTACATACAAAATAAAAGTTATATTAGAACAAAAAAGTTTCACATTCTAAAAAGTATTTTCGATTTATTTATTATTTTTTAAAGAAAACTGTATTTGTAACCTATTAATCTGAAAAAATTATAGATTTGAGAAATAAATGCATACATACGTAACAGACAGTTTTTAATTATTTCATAAATCATGCATTAAATCTGTTGACAAGGCAATGATGATACCCTCTATCCCTCCCTCCCTGTCTCTGTCTCTCACGGGGGCTTTGACATGGTCTAATGTTCTTTGCTTCAAGGGCCATTTCATTCCGTCCTGTGAGGAATCGATCTGTGCTCTAATGGTGTGAGAGATCACTGGAGATAATCCGCTGTAAGTGGATGATCATTGCTGTCATTCGCTCATTAGCAGGTGTACAGTGGGAAATCAGACCTCTTGTTTATCTGAGCAATAATAGGAGGGAGATGCTGGGGTTTTCAGATCTAAATGCAGGGCTCAATACAAAATTTAATAGCTTTTAAATTTATTACAATATTGCATTTGCTATTACTGTGAAGCTTGTTTAGATTTATTTTTTTCCATACAAAAATACATAAATTACATGTTAATAAAATGTTATTTGTAATCAATTATTACAGGTCTAGTTAAAAATGTTGAAATTCATATATTTTCATACATTATATTTAAATATAGCCTACATGACACAGCATACACCTATTATTTTGGAAATATTTATTAAAAACTTTATTAATTTCTACTATAAAGCAAAAGAAATGTGATGGTAGAATTGTAATAATTAAAAAATTAAAGTTAAAAGTTACTGCAACTCAGCATTAACATTTTCAAGAATAACATCAATACAATCAATTATATAAAGCAGTGCTTCAAAAATATTCATAAATATGTTTTGTATGAACATGTTAGAATTATTTAACATTTTCTAAAGGCATATAAGTGAAGGATATAATGTATTATCATTATATTATGCAAGCTAAATAAATATAAATTTTACTAGGGTATATTACAGTAATATATATTGTAATATTTCCTCAGATTTCCTGAAACGTCACCTGAATTTAAAAGCTTTAAAATATATTTCAACGTGAAATAATTATTTAAGTAAAAAAAACTTAACTTAAAGAATTAATAAATATAAATAAAAAATAATTCAAAATAATATATACAATATGTTTAGAGTATTTGGACATGCAATAGACTATTAAGCAATACAATGTGTTTATTACTAAAATAAATGGTTTTTTTTTGTTGTTTTTTTTACTTTTTCCTCTGAGTAGTATTGTGAAATAAAACACACGGGGCATTCCCGTTTAAAAACAGCAAAGAATACGTGTTGTTCCTGGAAGAAGGAGAGAGGTCCAGGCAAATGAGACAAAAAGTGGGCTGTACCGTGTTCTACGTAACAGACAGGGGAAGATCTCCAGTTCAGTCCCAACATTTCCTCACTTTACCCAAAGCCGCGCACAACATCCCACCAGTGACTGCGCGGTGCCAGGACGCGCGCGCACACACACACACACACACAGTCACACACACACGCGCGCTGTGGGTCTGCGAACTGCATGTGCACGAGCTGTGGATTTCCTCCATAATGTTGGGCGCAGTGAAAATGGAAGGACACGAAACTCCAGACTGGAGCAGCTACTATAATGATGCACAAGAGGTGAGAGACCACTATTACTTCCACTGCTGGAATAGCCAGAAAGTTTGTTGCTGCATGCACGTGAATATTGCATCAACCGATTATAACCGAGGCGCAAACCAAAAAAAAAAAGGCGAAATGAAATGTAAATAAATATATATTCCACTGAATGGTGATCTTAAGCTGAGAAAATATCTGCCATTGATCAACCCACTTGGTGGCAGTAGTGATGCCATTGCAAGTGGGTCACAATAGTATGATATTGGAAGAGTTTAGCAGATATAATAGTCTATCGAAATAATATAAACGATTTAATTAGTTGCTCACTAAACTATGTTTATTTAGTTTATTTCCTATTGCGTATATATTACACAAATTCACAAGAAACTATAGTATTTTGTCTCGTTTAATCTGAGCAAAATTGCTTTATTAATTAAGTTAAATTAGGCAATATTAAACGGCGTATATTTGTACTAGGCTATAAAATAAAATTGCTCACGTGCATCAGCGATAGCATTTAATATTTCTTTATTTTAAAAAGATCAAAATAAAAACACTACCACATCTAGATTATTAAAAATTCTCACATTTTATATTTTTAATACTATTTTGTTATTGATACTTGGTTTGTGCTGTAACTATTTCCTAAATAACGATTTTTTTTTTTCAAATAGAGGAAAAAACTTTGCTGTACCAGGGAGAAGATGCAGAATGACATATAATAATAATAATAGAAGTGCTGAATACAAATATATTAGAGTACTAAAAGCCATGATTTATTTATTTCAGGTCTATTCTCCCATGACGAACAGCAGCATGAACGCTGGGCTGAGCTCCATGAATAATATGAACAGTTACATGAGCATGTCCACCAGTGGGAATATGACTTCCAGTTCTTTCAACATGTCCTACGCGAACCCAGCGCTGAGCACGGGACTGAGCCCGGGCGCCATGGCCGGGATGCCCCCGGGTGCCCCCGGTGCCATGAACGGGATGAGCGGCGGCGTGTCGACCATGGGCACTGCGCTCAGCCCGTCTAACCTGAACGCCATGACGGCTCAGCACAGCTCCATGAACGCTCTGAACCCGTACTCCAGCATGAGCCCCACCATGAGCTCCATGACTTACGCGCAGCCCAACCTGAACCGGGCCAGAGACAACAAGACTTTCAGGAGAAGTTACCCGCACGCCAAGCCGCCCTACTCCTACATCTCCCTCATCACAATGGCCATCCAGCAGGCTCCCAGCAAAATGCTTACCTTAAGTGAGATTTACCAGTGGATAATGGACCTGTTCCCCTACTACCGTCAAAACCAGCAGAGGTGGCAGAACTCCATCAGGCACTCGTTGTCTTTCAACGATTGCTTCGTCAAAGTGTCCCGGTCGCCTGACAAGCCGGGAAAGGGCTCCTACTGGACTCTGCACCCCGATTCTGGGAATATGTTTGAGAACGGCTGTTACCTGCGCAGACAGAAGCGCTTTAAATGCGATAAAAAGTTGACGGACGGAAAGAGGTCAGACGGAAAGCGAGAGCAGTCGAGCGGCTCGGGCTCGCCGGCCAGCGACAGCACCAGCAGCAAACCCGGCCACATGGACTCGAGCTCCATAACCTCCTCGAACCAGTCGTCCAGTCCTCCCAGTTTGGACCACAGGAGTGCTAGCACCGCCGGCTCTGAACTGAAGAGCACCGGCCCGCAGGTGCACCCCGTGTCCACGTCCCTGTCCTCGCTGCACTCAATGGCCCACGAACCCCAGCTGCACCTCAAAGGAGACCCCCATTACTCCTTCAACCACCCGTTTTCCATCAATAATTTAATGTCCTCTTCAGAGCAACAGCATAAACTGGAATTGAAAGCGTATGAACAAGCGTTGCAATATTCCTCCTATGGCTCAGGGATGTCTTCCAGTTTGCCCATGGCCGGGAGAGCCAGCATGGACCCTTCAGCTTTAGAGGCCTCTTACTACCAAGGTGTGTATTCCAGGCCTGTTCTTAATACATCTTAGTCAGTTGACGAGGAAAAACAAAAAAAACAAAAAAAAAACTTTATTTTATTTTTTGCATGCACTTGGTGCAAAAGAACTGTTACTTTAAAATATAACAAAATGTGTATGTGTATAATAAAATATTGTAAAGTGTTCCCAATGATTGTATATCCCAGTTATAAATCATTGCTAGTGTATTTAAATCATTTTGAGCTTGTAAAATACTTGTTGTGATCCCCAAACCTGTAGTTCCCCTTTGTGTTACAACGTGCACGAATGAAGGTCAACTTTGGTCTTGTTGCTGGTATAAAAGCGATGCCCCTGTCTGTTTCAGATGTATTTGAATGTTGTCATTTTACTCATTATTTTGGGGGTTTACTTACCTCGTTTTGACAAAAAAAAAAAAAACACTTCCCAATCTTGTATTGAAATAAATTAATCCAAGGTGGAAATGCATTGTGAATAAAATATGTATTTCTTAATCAAGCAAAAGTTTGTGACAGTTCTATACAAAGAGGTGAAATTATGAAGGCGCTTTTAAGCATGCATTTTTTCGTAAAAGTGCATCGATTTTTAAAAAAAAATCTAACAAAAAAAACCCTAGAAATTAATTTAATAAGAACATGGGATTTTCTTTATTTCGATTGATTTCTCTCAAAATAATGGTTTATTTTTGTGTGTGACCAATCTATTAAAAGCAATGCATGCTCAACAATGATTTGAAATAAATAGAAATACATCAAATTAATTTCTTCAAAATATGCTCTGCTTTCAAAGCCAGCTTTTGGCTGAGCCCGTCTGGTTTTGATTTGCTGTTGGTAAAAGACCAAGAGAAAATCCAAGTCTAACACAAGCGCAGCCTCAAAGACTCGCTTCATAAAAGATCCGATCTCGTTTTAAATGGGATTTTAAACAATATCATAGAGAGGCCAAATCATCTTTTTGTGGAGCGTAACCTACATGATGGGCACGTGAACCTGAACAGATTTGACTTTGATCATGGTATTTTGTATACACGCATTTTGGCTGAGTAGCCGTGAAATTCATTTAATTATCTTGTAATTCCCCCCCGATGCGTAAATAAAATGGATAATTGACTTCAGGCTTGAGAAATCTCTATATGTGCAGCCTATAAAATAAGGTTAAACAACTGACATTTGTGATTTTTCTTTTTAATTCGATTTCAAAGTAAAAGAAAACATTTTTTTCCCAAAAGTATAGGGTCCGGTGCGGTCGATTTATCTGAAATTGAATTAGACAGAAATATTTAATGTAGCGGAGATGGGAAACTTAATAACTGCAATAGCCTAATAAAGAGTAAAATTTATGAACAATAATAATAATAATTTAAAATTTCAGAAAATAAAATTTTATTTTTTTAGGAAACAATCCAATATTGCAAGGATTAAAATCACACTTTTAAATGCATGTTTAAATAATCTAATTACATTATCTCGCGCACGCTGTGTGCATTACATTTAGGCCTACATTTGATTTATTTACCTAAAAATGTCTAAATATCTAACAGAAATACATATAACAAATAAATCGTGTGAGATTTAGGGGATTGATTAAATAAAAAAACTAATTCAAACTATAAATAAAATACAAATTAAAAATATTATATGACACCATTAATTCTTATAATTTTAGTTAGCGCAATATACTTTAATGCAGATAATTCAAAATAACTGTATTTCAGTGTTCATAAATCACACTGCTGTATCGCTGCCGTTAGGTGTAATTTGATTAGGTGTATTTGGTTTTCATGAATCAAATGCTTTATCGGAAACATTGTTTTATTTAAATCATTTGTAAATCTTTGTGACATAAATCGAGACTCTAAAACGGTCTGCTCAAGTCCACGGGAAGCTGACAATGATCATGATAGCAAAGCATTATTAATATGCGCTTCTGAAGATCCAAGAGCAAGTCAACGGTTTACAAGAGCGGTGCAGAAATAGTTAACACATTTTAGGTAAAACTTTACGAGCGCACTGAATGGAATAACAAACCGCTCGTTTATTTCCCATATAAACGTATCATTTCAGTACTGGCGAGTATACTAATTTAGAAACGCAATCAGTTGCGTGGGAATGTTTATTGTTTGTAATTGACGCAGTGATTGCATTGGACGCTTTTATTTCTATATAACGCTCTTCGACATTTATATGTCGCATTGCACAATTAGTGCACTTTTTTGAAACGAGCCAGGCTTAACATATGCGATCAGCAGGCAGCGTTCAAACTTATGTGGCATTTCTCGTTCCCCCATCAAAAGCTCTGGCGCTTTCTTCAGCCTTATGGAGCAAAATTTCGACAACAATACGCACGGCCCTTTAGTTCAAAGCGCCCATCAGCGGGTCTACCCGTAGACCTTTCTTCTCCCTCTTTTCATTCGGAGTTTGGAAAAGCACTACAGGGCCAAGGCGCTCCTAATACCTTCTGATGGGGATTGAATTAATTATCTCCAATAACACAATTGTGCTTGGCCAACGAAAAGAGCAAAGCAATACCCCTTCAGAATCACACACACGAAAGAAAGGGCCTTTCAAAGGGCGAGAGAGAAGAGGGAGAGATCTCTATCCGACATCAGCTTTAGAAGCAGCTGCTTTTCCATTAAAAATGATACGGGAGAAGTTTATTAGAGCTTTGTGCCCCTCTAATATGCATCGACCATGTCAGGTTGGTGGTCCCGCACTCCCCTCGCGACGTTCCGTGTTTTGTGTCTTCATTATTCTACACTAAGGGCTTTTGGATAGAAGCGGCCAGTTGCTTTCGTTGGGGAGTTTCATTGCATAATGCATTTCTCCTTGTTTTAATTTTTTTAATTTTATATAGTTAATTATTGGACAAACATAAAAATAATGCATTTGAAAGAATGCAATATTTAAAACGAATAACGCAACAAAAACAAAAAAATCTTAATTTTTTACTCTTAAAGAAATTGATTGAAGAAATTGAGAAATTACTCTTGAAGAACATTTAAACATCACTCTTTCTAATGTTTTCTAGATTATTATTTTTTCCCCTCACTAATTAAAATGGTTCTTTTAATAACTGTTCACAAAAATGGTTCTTCTTTGGCCTTGCTGCAAACAACCCTTTGGAAACTTTAAATTTAAAAGATAATAAGCTTAATTGGGCTGTTATGAAATTCTGGTACTCTTGTCTAAATTAATATTTATATTATATGTGTTACATTTAGAATGAAAGTTTTTAATCAATTTAGAATAAAGGTTATCAACAATGCACAATTGTAACCTTCCACCACAAATTTATAAGCTTGATCAGAACCTGGGAAAAATAAAAAGGTCCCATAGAAAATATGCACTATATTTGTATAAATAAACAGCAACTATGAGAAGCACAGAAGCAGACAGAGAAAAAGAGAGAGCCTGAAATATTTGGTGTCGTTATAGCAACCGGATCAGTGGTGCTTTTCTCTGAGGGTCATTCAATATGTGCAGCCGAAACACGGTTTTAATTAAAGCGTATAAAAGTTTTTTTGTAAGTCGATGATCACGCACACTGAATTTGGGGGGTGGTAATGGGGCATTTCACTCCACATGCCCCGATAAACACAGCCTCCAGCCTCCACACCCACTCCGAACATCCACATCTCAAACAAACCGCTTACAACACGCACCTCTCAAACAAATCATTTAAGAACGCACATCTCAAAACAAAAGTTTTCAGCCAGAGAGAGAAAAAAAAAGTTGCACCATCAAAGGGCAAGCGTTTTCCATAGGGATGTGGCGGGACACCCAGGTTGTGCCATCTCCACGGTAACCTATAGGAGGAAAATCGACAAGCTTGTCCTGGTGTCGGGCGTTTATTTGAGGGGAGGGACACTCAGCGGCACGTCTGGCCTAAACAGCCCTTTCTTTATTCACCGGTGCATCTAACATATTTCTGAGTACATAATCGATCAGGCTGAAGAAGAGCTCTGTTGAAGGACGGACAGGGAAAGGCAACATTAAGCATGCTTATATAATTGTTTGGGGTATCTAGTCGTTGGTAAAGGTCAACAGATCTCTTTGGCCCATTTTATGTTTGTAAATTCTCAGCATGCAAAGCAGTTCCCATTAAACACTCGTAACACGTTAATAAGAATACAAAGAATCATACGCCCCTTTTTTGAGACCTGCAATGCACAGTATATTGTATATTTGATTCTTTGGGGTTTTTTTTTTTAACTAAAAAAGATTTTAAATCATGTTTGCAATAAATCTAAACATTATACATTAAAAAGTATTCAAATTTAAGAACAGAATTATAAATATTTCAACAATATTTCACCCAGCACAACATGTAGTGTATGTGACTCGAATTAAAAAGAGCCATTTTTATGGGTTTGATTGAATAGTTGTGTTTAGAACATGATTATGTAGTTTTAAAATTAATTTTACAAACAAACTTAGAATGTAAAACAAACAAATAATTATCACATTCTCTATTAGTGGACTGCATATTTAGATTTGATTTGCTGATTTATAAAAAAAATACATATTTTAAGGATTTATCCTATGATTTCTTTTTGTGAATTTATCTAAAATCACTAATTGATAATCACAGAAACAATTTATTTTTAAATAACACTTAAAAGAGTAAATACCGAACAAGCATTCGTAATCATAAATACTGATTGTGTCGACTGAAACACTGTATATTGTTGTTATAACTCCCTTTATTAATTTGGGAAAAAAAATGTAAACAGTCCAGTTTGTCCATCCCCAAATCCCAGCTTTTTCCAAAAATAGCTGGCTTTCTATGAAAAATAAAGTCTCAGTACCTCAACAAAGTAATCGTCCAATCAAATGTCCCTTGTTTAACCAGACTTAACCTCATACTGCAAGTAAAAGAACGAAACGAAAGGAAGAAAACCTTTGGAGTAGCAGATAAAGTGTGGAGGTAAAGAGCTGGCAGCAGTCGTTTCATTGGTGACTGCGGAGAGAATGTGGTTAAACATTTACGATGGCGTATCTGAGCCTGGGCTGGAATGAGAACAGGGCTGAGAGAAAGAACGCCACTTCCAGCCTGTGTTTGCCCAGGCCAGGCTTCGGCTGTTTGCTCAGAGTTAAACGCTGCAGCCTGGTCACCAGATGTGGCCGTCTGCTTGGGTCGCCCGACGGCCAGTCAGTCAGATGACTTTCCGGACACTGCCAGTGCCCACTTTCTTCCGTAACACCTCCACCAGCCGCTCCAACCTGAGAACGGGAAGACAGAGAGAGGGAAGGCAGGAATAAGTGATTGTGTAAATTTAAGAAGAGCAAGACAAACGCAGGCCAGCTCTTAGCGGTTTTCTCCTCACACAAGGGGCGCTCTTGGAGAAACGGAAAGATGCGGAGAGTGGATGTAGACACTTCTTAAAGTGGGTGAGACATCCATGCTGGTGTCAATGCCCAAATCCTCCAAATATCCGCCTGCCTTTACTCCGGCAAACAGAAGCCTGTGTGTGGTGTCATGTGAGTAAACCTGTGCTTATGAGGGCGATGATCCCACACACTCTGTGGAAACGGAGGGAGATCTAGATGGGTGAAGGGATTCTTCAGGAGCAAATGAATAATGGGGAACGAAAGCAGACCTGCTTCTCTCCATCCAAACAAATGCTGCTTCCGCTCCAAAAAAATATACTCTTTAGAAACTTTGACATTACTTCAAAGGATGTTATACCATGCAATAAATGATAATTGTGATAAAATGACAAAATACATTAAATCAGGCCTCTTAATTTAATATTAATAAAATCGAAACATTACTTTCTGGTTATTATTTGTTATAATAATCATGCTACATGAAATCACATTTTTATATCAAATAATAATTTAGATATACATTTTGTATATTGACATAAAAAAAAAAGATTTGCATATACATTTGATTTCAATTCAGTAATGTTTGTTATGTCCATATATGAAAATGAATAAAAACTACATATAAAAAAAACTGTAACAAAAAAAGTACAACAACAAGTACTAATATTTCACATCTCTCTCTATACAATATATATATATATATATATATATATAT
>JAUCNO010000279.1:15834348-15847706 GCA_032353835.1 Enteromius viviparus | reverse complement strand
CATACATACACACACACACACTCTATATATCTATATCTGTATGGGGGGGAGGGGTACATCTATAAAACAAAAAAAAAATTAAATGCATTTTATTTCATATATAAATCTCCAATTTGTTCAGGTAACAATCTCTCAATTAAAATTACAGAATAAAAAAAAACTATTGTATGCATAAATTTCAGTAATTTATTTTAGACAGTGCATGAATTAAATTACAAGATTTTTAGACTTTATGAAGAAATAGTATGAAGGATCCTTAGATCCTCACGTGCTAATTGTGTGTGTATAATCATTTGATTACACATGCATTGTGTCAGGGCAAATTATTATGTAAATAAACAATTATAACCAAATTAAAATACATAAAAATAAAAACACCACACACACAATTTGCATGTGAGGATCTAAGTATCATTCAATTACTTCTCTATTTTAGCCACAAGCACAATGCTGGGTTGTCGAGATTCAAATCTCTACAATACTCAAGAGTCAGTTTTTCAGTGCTTAAAATCAGACTTGAAAGTGAAGTATTTAATAAATGAATTGCATGAAATAAATGCATGCACAAGAAATGTAGAAGGCTGTAGAGAGCTCAGGATTGTTAAATCCAAGCGTTTTCAAATAAAAAGAGCAGATAACATTGAGTTCAAGCGGTCTTACAACAACAAAGCAAGCCCAGCTCTATCAGAGCCTTTATAGCAATCCTGATAAGACGTGCTTAGCATAGCCAGTGCTAGTATTGTCTACTGAGGTTTCTCAGTCTTATCAAGTGAGCATATGGGAGTGGTCTGACCCGAGCCTTGCACCCGCCGAAGTCTCCACCTGTTTTGCTGTACAGAGAGATTGAAGAGCAGCCGTAGGACCATATGTATTTCTCAGAGGCGCTCAGTGGCCGAGAGAAATGCGTCACTTTGGAACCAAAGGGGGGAGGGGATTGTTCTAAACAGCAGACTAATATTTATAAAAGGTCACTGTTGCTAAATGAACAGGCCACGCACATGAGCATATATACATATACTAGCAAACAGCCTTCATATCACACACACGCAATCCACTTCCACCCAAAACACACAAACATGCAGACAGACAACACTAGACTGTTCTCCATAAACATGCACGGAAACACCGTTCCCCCTTGTGTGCAAATTTTTAGCGTTTTAAATATATTCATTAGCCTCCCTTTTATGTTTGCACAATTAACAGGTCTGCCTTTCCGTGGCAGGATCTCCAAGGTGTGCCTGCGGGCTGGGGAGGATTTGGTGAACACTGTTTGCAGAGAGTGGCCGTAAAACCCAAACATACACGCGAGGGAAGAGCCGGCAAAAGCGCAAATCCCGATTAAGAATTCACAGAGTTGCAAAACCAACAATTCCAGCTCAAATAACACAGAGTAAACAGCAGCCGTGCATAAATTCTAAACAACAGCACGTTTTATGTATGGCACGACAACATAGCCATGTTTCAATGCAAAAGAAGATCCTGCTCGTAATCTATAATTATGCCAAGACAATGCCTGACAAAAACGCTTACATGAAATGCTATAAGATCATGCTGATAACAGGATTTTTTAGTGATCAACGAGATGCAAAACAGGACAAAAACAGGCCGCTGAGGAGGGAGCCTGTCAGACTGCAGCATAATATGACGAGTCTTATTATTATTATTTTTTTTAATATAAACTATTTAGTTTTTTTATATTTACATTATACAACTATTATAAATCTACATTTATATGTAGTTTTTATTAATTTTCTGAATAAGTTTATTTTTTATCTTAATTTTAGTTAAAGTTTCAAGTAATTTTGTCATTTGTTTGTCATTTTACTATATATTTTTTAAAAGTTTATGTCTATATAGTTATTATAAATAGTTATTTTAGTACATGACAAATAAGAAATGTTGCCTTAGCAGCTTCCTGAAATAAAAAGCTTTTTTTCTGTATATTATATAAATATTTTCTATTATACAAAATAGTTTTTTTTATAATATTCTGAATTTGTTTGTCTTTTTTGTCATTTTTTATTGGTGTATATATATATATATATATATAGTTAGTATAAATTTTATTTCAGTTATTTTCATACATCCAGTTAAATTACTTGAAAAGGAAAATGTTCCCTCACAACTAGCTGAAATAAAAAAGTAAAAAAAGTAGAATTTAAAAATATAACTCTTATTTCTGCTAAATTGTTTTATCTCAAGGAACATTTTTTTTTGTAATGGCTTCTGTTTTAGTAAACATCCCTGTAGTTAGTAATAACCCTGAAGGGGACGTACTAGCCTCAGCCCATTTGTGGGCCGTCGGGCCAAAGAAAAGGTCCTTTGTGTGCTACTCATGGCCAAATTTGATTCAGCAGGTCATTAGACATTCAGCTCAGCTCCACCGTCAATGGGCCTGGAGGAACGGCACTCAGGTGCCACATTCTGGGCCGGCACTGGGCTTCCTCCTCCCCGGTTCGCCTCACTGTGGGAGCCTGGAGGCCGATCGCATCACCCCTGCATTCTTCTCACCGTCATGCGACGAGGCCCACGTCAGAGCGGCTTCCCACAGGCCGCCCGGAGCCCAGTGAGTGCAGGGCATCCATCTGAATGTCATCTAGCGGTCAGGTGTGACCGGCGCTGCTCCGATCTGGCTTACTGCGGACCGTCCCAGCCATACACTCACACAGAAGCTGACACTCATGCTATCCTTTGCTCTGAGAGACAAAATAGCCATCACCTTCACCCCAACCATCACTACATGAGGGCTTGCTGCAAGATAAATGTGATGTTTAATTAGAGTTAAACTCACCACATTAACTCAAAAACCCCAAAAGAGGATTTTTTAAAATAATCTTAATAATTCTAATTATTTTCCATACAACAGGTCATATACTCTTAGAAAATGTGCATAAATTGCCTTCAGCTCATCACTCTGGCAGCACCACTGTATAGACATCCTTGTAGTTTATTTACACATAACAAAATCATAGTAGTATCTTTAGGGCACATATTTTTACTCTAAGGTACAAATATACACCTTTTTGGGGTAGAAAGGTGCAAAGTTGTCTCTTAAATGTAACTGCTGTAAATAAGATAAGATGATATAAAGCTAAAAGGTACAATTTTTGTAGTTTTTAACAAAGCTAAAGACAAAACTACAAACTTTTTGAAAAACAAGCTACAGTAAAAAAAAAAAAAAAAAAGGCTTATTTTAGCCAAAGCAACATTCCTCATTTTTATTTAACTTAATAATCTATATAGGATCTATATTTGTATCTCAATTACATTAAAATAACGCATTAATGTATGCAAAAAAATAAACAAATAAATAATCAGAAAGCAAAATGACTTGTACTTGTACTATATATATATATATATAAATAAAAGTCTTTTGGTGTTATATAATGACAGACCGAATTCAGGTTGTTATTCTGTGAAAACCTGGTCATGATCACTGCACACAAAAGCAGAACTCTTCATTATATAGATGTATCTTATACAAGCAGATATGAAATGATGTGAGGGTCAGTAAATAATTACTGAACATTGTTTCTCTTAAGTATGTGAAGTACTCCTTTAAATAGACAGCTCACCCATATTATCATCATCTACACACCCTAATTTTGTTCCAAAGCTATTCGACTTTCTTTGACAAAAAAAAAAAAAGTTCCATTAAGAAATGTCTCAAAGGTCAAACATTTTTCAAAATAACTTTTTTTGTGTTCCCCAGAATAAAGGAAGCCATGAGGGTGAAGAAATGATGCTCATTTTTGGGTGAACGATTCCTTTAAGAAGTGATTTGGCAGAAATTCAGGGCCTCGAGCAGTAAATAACATGCCGATTCTCAGAATACAGGGAACTTGTTAGCTTCCAGTAATACTACACAGAGAATCTTCCGCTAGAAGTTTGACTCTATGCTGAAGACACGCACGCCCGGTCAGACCAGTGTACACAAACAAGTCGCTCTGATACACACTTGCTGTCTAGGTGAGGACACAGCAGCACCAGTCAAAGCACAAAAGTGCATTGTGGGATATGGAGTTTCATGTCCTGCAGCAGAGGCTGTGTGATCTTACCTCTGGAAATGGAAACCCTTCAGAGCGGCATGTGTAAACAGTGCACTAAAGTTCTGTCATTGTGATGGGGTAGTGGGGGGTTCTTCCCGTGTTTTGAGCACCCCCTCGGCTCAGCATCTCCACCCCCTTTGGTTAATTCATCATGTAAATAGACCAGCAGGCCAGCCTCTGTTTGCTTTGCGTGTGGAGCCCCCCATGCAAACGAGACAAGAGGGAGAGAGAGGGAATATCTACCAGACGACCAGTTTTTATAAATGCACAAAAAAGATCAGGAGGGCAAGGTTAGAGAGACTGAGAGAACAGGCTTTAGTACATCCAACAAGTGCAGGAATATCTCCAAACAGTGAAGAACGTTCATGCTCTTTAATGCGATAAAAGGGAACAAGGATCCACACTGCTGACTCCAAAAATAGATCATATAAAGGAGTCTAAATGAGTCATATGAATTTAGTTGTGAAGACATTTAGTCACTTTGCTTTCGTGGTACTTTTTCCCATTTTCAGCTTAACAGTCCTCATTCGTTGTGACAGAAAGGAAAAGAGCAGCACCAACACTTTGTATAACATCTTTTTTCTGTTTCACGAGAAAATGGCAAAGCATACAAGTTTGGAACTTGAAATTAAAGAAGGTTAAATGAGTAGCTGGGCAAATGTGAACCAAACTGTCATTAACAAGGGGAAAATATTATGAGAACCGAAATTTAAATAATACAAATAATTTTAGGTATAAATAAAAAATACTACATATTTGATTAATGATGTAGTAAAACAGTAAAATATTATTACAATTTTAAATTAATTTTCTATTTGAGTATATTTTAAAATGCAATTTATTCCAATGATCAAAGCTGAATTTCCAGCATCATTCCAGCATTCAGTGTCACATGATCCTTCAAAAATCATTCTAATATGCTAAAAACAGTTGCATGCTTTTTATTTACGCAGAACTGAATATATATATTTTTTAATTCTTTGTTGAATAGAAATAACAACATTTAAATGTGTTTGGCCAAAATATTTGAACCGTAGTGCATCACTGTTTCCACAACAATATTAAGCAGCTTTTTTTTTTTTTAACATTGGTAATGATAAATAGATCTTCAAACACAATAACAAAATCCTCATCATTCCAAAACTTTGACCGGTTGACTGATAGTTTAACATGGTTTTGGTATGTTGTGTAAACTCTCCCATGTTAAACCAGAAAGCGCACGTCTGTACTCACCTCTGCACTTTCTCATTGGCCTCTCTCTCTCTCTCCTGGGTCAGACACAGCTGAGACTGAGCGCTCTGAAATTCTGACGTCAGCTGCTGCAGACGGTGCAGGAGGGGCTGAATCTGGGTCTGGCTCTGGTGTGAGGGGACAGGATTGTCTGGACTGGTCTCATCAGCCTGATGCTGTAGCACACTGAAAACACAGTTTTGACACACATGAGTGTAATCACTTATAGAGTCAGTCATGAATTGACCATGTTCACACGGCTGCTTGAAAGAAGTGTTACCTTACCTTATGTTATACCTTAATTTATAACACCTATTAGCATGCACATAACATTTATTAGTTATAATTTAGCACATACTAATACCTTATTCTACATGACCTTATTTTATCCTACCCAATATCAAAACTTAACAACTACCGCAATAACTATTAATAAGCAGTAAATTAAGAGTTTATGGAGGGAAAAGTCATAGTTACACTTAACACTTAACAACTGTGTTACTGTAAATACATTTTAGGAAATTTATGCATGTGTATCCACATATAAAAGAGAAATATACACATTATAAATACATGTAAACAAAACTTATTTCGGATGTGATTAATGTGAGTGGACGTGAATAATCATGATTAATCAATTTGCCAGCATATAAATATATATAACATATCAAATACTGTATATGTGTTCCCAAACTAATCGATTCATTAACTTTTCTACAATTGCATTTTTTAGGCACTTTGGTTACTTTAATAAAATATAAGATGCCTTGAAAGAGTTAAGGATATTCCAGTTCATAAAGCAGAGGCTTAATAAATTTAAATATACTAAATATGCCTATTATTGAACGTAAAAAACTGGGTACAGATTATGCATGGGCCAAGTTTTACATTAAAAACAATAAACTGTGATATAAATACTATATACGTTTATATTTTATTTACAAAACCTACACTCTAAACTTGCACTGTTGATTACAATTACTTTTAGTGCTATAGTGTAATTCAGCGATATGAACACATTTTTATACGGTTAGGTTACTGTTTTCAGTGCATTCTAACAAATGCAGTAGGCAACGTAGATTATACGATTGTTTAAGAACAAAAAAAAATATTAACTAAAATTAACTGAACTGAATTTGTAAGCGTGTTAATTTCCAAGTAATACCTATTTGAATGCATATAAACCCCACAAAACCACATATCTTTGTTGTTCATCACACACTTCAATAGATCCTCAGGAAAGACAATCATCAAAATTACAAGAACAATATAACGGCTGACTGACGGTGTAGAATCAAGCTCATGTTTCATAAACCAGGAGGAGAAATGCCAATGGTCAAATTTCTTACACAAACATGAAACTTGACCCAGACAGAGAGAGAGCATGCTTGCAGTTTACCTGAAGGTGGGGAATCATAACTCTATATCTACAGACACATCTAATATTCAAATGGAATGTCAGTACAAGAAACAATATCTGGGGCTAATAATTTCTCAGAATGTCAGAGGAATACATTAGCGCTCTCGCGGCACTGCATCCAACAGAAGGTGAAATTCAGACAGGTGTTTTTCAACAAGGCGTGAGATAACGAGGGTCAAGATAAAAAAAAAACGGAAGGGTAGGAGTGACGATTAGAGATGCATATCAAACTAACCAACGAACAGCAGAACTGTACAACCACCACAAAAAAAGTTCCAATGAAGTAATAGTTATAAACTGAAATCCTGCCAACTGTCACAAAAAATCAACTTCTTGAGAAAACAGACGTTTCTAATGAAAACAGCTTTCCTTCGCAAATCAAAGCCATCAAAGTGTTGCCAAGCCATTCCTGTTTTTGACAGTTCAGCTCCATGCCAAAGATTTCAAAGCTGTACGCAGCAGTCAAACAATTGTGATGATAATAACACTAACAGATAACTTAGCATTTTGTTATGTGAGAATGGGAGCTGCTGTTTTAAACTGAAAGTTGCGAAGCTTACGTTGTCATTCAGTTTCAGCTGATTGGCTGTTAAAGCTTTTATGGACCCTTTTGGCATTTCTGGGTTTCTCCGCAGTGGAAGTCGTCATAGTTGGGCTAACTTGAAGAGCAGTGAATGGGATGGTACCACAAATATATATTTTATGCATTCCCATTTGCTCTAATAGCAAAAGAAAAACGGCAGTCGGGAGAGCAAATTATGTCAAATTAACGGTCCTCCTATAGACGCTGCAGTAGAAATTTTTTGTAATTTGATGCAAAGGTAATATAATATAAAGATTTGTGTTTTAAACATACAAACATTTTTTTCAAATTTGTATTTAAATTGAAAAAACTGATGCTGATGACAGTTTAACGCATCATCACAGGCTTGTAAAAAGAGTCCATTGTAAAATGGAAAAATTGTCCCTTTATGGAACGATCTGCTATTCTATTAAATTGCAATTTAGAACTATTTTTCTTTATTGTTATTATTATTAATATTACCATTCATCTTTAGTGTGAACGGCCTGAAGTTACACATTTTGAGATTTCATTCACTTCCAATTATTTTACCTGTGCAAAAATATTACAAATTGGTACTTAAAGGTGCTCTATGAGCTGTTGCAGGATTTTAGCTCTATATTATTTTTATCTCAAACCGTATGCATCACCCCTTGATCGTCTTGCTGTCACGCGTTAAACCCCAGCTCTTCTTGCCGATTGGTTGGCCAAAGTTTGTTTTTGTTTGGTGTATGCCCTGCATCCCTAGTGTTTTGCAAGATCGCATAGAGCACCTTTAATATTGGAATCTATTATCGCTGTCATAAACAGACTGGTTTGTTGTGTAATGACCTAGTTATTTTTTATTTACCAATCCATCTTTTTCGTGAACATGGAAGTAAGCCTATGAGTGAGGCTTCCGGTTGATTAGATGCTACAGGGAAATAACAAGCAGAATAACAACATGTACATCAATTCATGCAAAATGTATAAATGGCGGCACCCATTTTTACGCCAGGAAAAAGGTGACTAGCGGGTGATAAATTGTAAGTCTCACTTGGATAGACTTTCTTGGTAGCTATGTGGTTACATACTCTACGTCTAATAGATTTTATCACCGGTTTTATTGCATGTCCAATGAAAAGTAATTTTGTCTTCCCTTAACAAGCCCCTTTATAATGTTCTATGCTTAAAGGCGCTTTAAAATCTGTCAACAAACTGCAGAGGACTAATAAGCTTTAACATGATACCAAGAGCACCGAGATGTCAATATCAGTATAATGATAACACCTGCTCCCCTTTTTATTCAAGCAGAAACGAGTCGAACGGCTGTAATAACACACACAGGTACTGCGCTCACCTGCGACTGCAGACATACAAAAAACCACAACGCTATTAAGTGGGCATTCATATTAGCCAGGGAAACAATGCATTTAATAGAATCCCACGATTAGCTGACAATACAAAACGTCTGTCTAGATCGCAGGCCTGCATGTGTCTTTAGTGACAGAGACATCAAGATTGATTGGCAGCAGCTTTTGTCTTTGGCCAATGTGCCTGTGTGTTTTTGCCCTAAAGTCATATTACTCATTCGGTCTTGCTAATTAGGTCCAGGGAGGTTTCCATGTCAGGTTCTTCCTTTATTTTTCCTTTTTTTAAGGCAGGAAGTAATCAATTCTGATGTGATATTGATGGTTGAGAAAGTGATGTAAAGTTGTGTGCTTTGTTTAATTAAATGCAAACATATTGGGTACAAAGGTCCAATGACAGTGACAAACAAGGGCAAAGAAGCATTGCCACACTATGGATTATCTTATCTAAGACCTCCCACCCCCTCACAGACACAACTGGTCCATAAAGCGTTATGAGAATAATTATAGTAGGATATAGGACATCCCGGCCCACTCAGAAGAATCGAGATGCCAGTATGATGGAGATTCATAATCCAACGTGGATTGGATGGATATTAAAGGTTCTTCATGGAATCACAGAAGCATTTTTAAAAGTGTACATATAAGAATTCAAATGGACTAATCCATCCAAGATGTAGATGAGTTTCTCCCTTCAGAATTATTTAGAGAAATGTAGTATTACATCACTTGTTCACCAATGGTGAATGGGTGCCGTCAGAATAAGTGTCCAAACAGCTGATAAAAACATCACAATAATCTCCAGTTCATTCATTAACATCTTGTAAAGTAAAAAGCTGCATGTTTTAAGAAACTAAAGTTTTGCTTGTAAAAGGTACTTAGTCTGTGAATATTTCAAACAAGACAACTTTTTCATGGGAGAAAGCATCCGTTTGAAGTAAAAGACCTTATATTGCATTTATTTACTACAAACTAGTAGCTTTTAACTTCACAAAAGCTTCATTTATGAAATGCTGTTGTGTAGATTTCTTAATTATTGTGATGTTTTATCTTCTCTAATTCTGACGGCACCCATGCACCCAAGTGACGTATTGCTAAATTTCTTCAAATCTGGTCTGATGAACAAACAAAGTCTTATAAATGAATTTGGATGGCCTGTGAGTAACCACATTTTTACAACTATCTCTTAAAGTATAAGCAAGAGTAACAGTGAAAACACACTTGTAAAAGAAATGCTAATAACGCCCCTTGTACATTTTAAAATCCTATTGACTGCATTCAGCTAAACATATGCTGCTCGTTAAAAACAGCAGTATATGTCGGCCTAGTTATAAAGGCTGCCAGACAGACGACCTGAGGACTCTGTTAAACATTAACCAGAAGAGTAAGATACCTGATCACAGGGGTGGGTATTCCAACGAACCTGCCCTCTAACTCTACAGGCCAGTTAAACATTAACACAGCCACAAAATGCTATCAGATGGGAAATGTAAAATAACCTTTTAATAGAGAGCATTTATCTACAGGCAAAAAAAGTACACAGAGACCGCAGCTAATGCAGAGACAGATATTCTACTGACAGGTGTCTATAGCAACCTGAGGAGGATAAGAGCTAACTACCGACCACCGTTCCACCAATCACTCTTCCTGACAGTTGCTGATAAAGACCGTTGTTGTTTCAATATGCCTTGTTACCTCAATAGAACACAGAAATATGAGAACACACGCAATGGTGAACACAAATACCAAAGTTGCAATCACTCGTTCATGAAAAAATGCATTTCCTTCGCTGAGCCTGGGCAGGAACGCTGCTGTGCGTTTGGATAAAGCAGCCAATGCTTGCTGGGAGGAGTTCCATGCAATCTACAAAATGTATTTTGCTGCACAGAACAGTGAAGGCGGCTAATGCAGCGGCTGCAGTTTGCTCTGTTTTGGGGATAAAGTCGGTTAATGCCACAGGCGTTATAAATATCACATAAATTCAAAGTTTCCATCTAGCAATGTGGCATAACTACTGGTGTTATCAGCGTCGAAGGATTTCTGAGAATAAGTAATTTCAGCTCAATCGGCAGGGGTTTGAACGAAAGGGGGAAAACACAAGAAAATGGAAATAAATGCCACTGATAATCAGTTCGCCGAGAGATGAATGATTAGAAATCTCTGTAAAGATCAGACATCTTGCTACTGTGTTACCTCATATACAAAGTTAATAATAAACACAAATATTAAATACAGAAAATGAGTAAGAGACTCCACAAAAGACTGGCTCGAATAGCATGCATTAAACAGATGAAGACGGCTAGCAAAAGACATTTATAATGTTACGAAAGATGTCTATTTCAAATAAATCCTTAAAATAACGGTATGCAAACAAATGTAGATGAAAATTCAGCTTTACCATCGTAATATGTATATATATATATAAAACTATTAATCACATCCAAAATAGAATAACAGAGTGTGTGTGTGTACTGTGTAAATATTTGAAATACACACACATGCATGCATATATTTAAGAAAAATATGTTACGCTTAAACATTAAATATATCAATATGTAATATAACTTACATAAATATAAATGTATACATGCAAATACAAATATTTTCAAAATATACACACTATGTGTGTGTATTTAAACATAAATATGCATAAATATATATTTTCAATACAATTTACCGTGATTAATCGTTTGACACTAACACACATATATATATATATATATATATATATATATATATATTTATAGAGTGAGAGAGAGAGACAAGAAAAAATTATAAAAAAATCATAATTTTAAAATACTGTAAAAGCTATAAATATAATTTATATGATAATTATTTTATATAATTTAATACATGTTAGCATTAAGCGTAAGAGTTAATGTAAAAAAATGCATGCATAAATGTTAAGGGTTTTTATTTCTTCTAATGTGAAGTATAATATTAATGATACAGTATTATGAAATTTTTAACGAACATTTCTGGCCAGGCTGGTTTATGCTTACAGGTCAGATTAAGGTTATTCCGACCAGTGTGTCAGATTTAAAAGGTCATAAGAAAAACCTGAAAACAAACAAAATCTGATTTGAGCTGAAAATCGAAACCAGTCTCTTTGGCTCATAGCGCAAGAGTATTGGAAAAGAGAGCTCATGTATGTGTACCTGCTAATGACTATTGAGCTGCAAGTGTTGACAGGTCGAGCTGTTAGCATGTGTGATAATGAGCGATCACTGGGGAGTTAGACCGTACGGGGACCTGTGGTGTTAATACACGTCTATCCAGCGCTGTCTCCCTGCTGGCTGATGCTCAAACAAAGCACCTTAAACTCACAGTCTAACCTCTCCTTCACCGGCCGGCCAATGATAACCCATTAAAACAACCCACCCCAAGTGAGCAAAATTGCTTAAGTGTTTGTCTTTATCAGCGGGGACCGTGTGTATGCTACACTATTCGGAGCCACTTCTATCAGAGCCGAGGTTCACGCCGCAGACATTTTTTCTACCACCCCATTCTCTCTCTCTCTCATCTGTTCGCTGCCCTTTCATGTGACACAGACTGTCTGTTATCCTAAAAGACACAATGGAGGTGGTCGGGCAATCCTGAGAGCAAACACACGCAGTCATGCTCTGGCCTTTGTTGGGCCTGGAGGATTCTCCTTTTAAAGGTTCAGCGCTGCTGCCACATTGGCAGGGGCTGGGGACCGGCGCTGGACACCCTGACGCTCACACAATGCAGATTGTCCGAGGAAATACAATGTGTTCCTTCTCCTCCTCCTGCTGTGACAGACAGAAAAGACTACAAGAGTGAGAGCTCTCTTCTCAGATTAAGTGAGTTTGGGTGTGCAGCAGCAGACGCTGAACTGAATCCCTTTAGAAAGAGTGTTTTCAAAACGAACAGTTCGTAGATGCCTCAGCTGAGCACCAACATCATACACACACCAAAAAAAATAAAATCAATAACAGTTCTTCAAATAAACATGTTCTTTTCAGAATCATTTTTAAAGAATAGTTCTTTGTAAACCTAAACAACATGATTGAAAGCCCTTTAAAATAGGGCCAATTTACTAATAAATGAATGGATTAGGTACCATGAACTAGCAGTGAACAACAAGTTCACTTTTCCTAAAAATAAATTTAGTTTAATATTGATTTTTAAAGTAAAAAAATATTCACTTTACTTAGCAAGGATACATTAAATCACTCAAAAATAGCAAAAATCAGTACTATAAATAATATAATAAATTAAATAAATTATATTACAAACAATTTTTAACATACTTTATGTAAATCAATGCTGTACATTTTAATTCTAAAATAATTCTTATTAAAATGTTCCACACATGCAATTTTAAGCAGCATAATTGTTTTCAACATTGATAATAATCAGAAACGTTTCTAGAGTAGTAAATCAGCATATTATAATGATTTCTGAAGAATCATGTGACACTGCAGACTGGAGTAAATAAGCTTTGCCATCACAAGAATAAAATGCATTTTACCATGTATAAAAATCAAAAAAGTATTTCTCAATATATATATATATTTTAAATCAAATAAATGCAGCCTTGGTTAAAAATACAAAAATAAAACCTTAACAACCCCAAACTTTTGAACAATACTGTGCTATTGCTCATTGTCAATGCATGTTTGTTAATAAAACATTGACTTATGTTGATTTATTAGGGCTGTCCCCGACTATGAATTTTCATAGTCGAATCAGAATTTTCGAATCTTTCTATAGTCGACCGATAG
>JAUCNO010000279.1:15777573-15824335 GCA_032353835.1 Enteromius viviparus | reverse complement strand
TGTGTGTGTGTGTGAATCTGTATTATGTTAATGCAGGCAAATTCTAATTATTAGAGACTAACTGTACCAAAATTTGGGCCATTTTTGCCCCTTGATGAATCTTGTTTTCTCTCAAACCATTTGTTTGTCCATAAAATTGCTCCCAACTATAACCTGCACACATATTTTAAACAATTCAGGCAGGATTTACAGTTAACATATTTTCTAAAATGAAGAGCCCAGATGAAATGAGCAGACCATTTATCATTTTCTGTGTCTAATTTGGAGGGAAAAAACATTTAAATGTGTTTACAAATGCTAAAAAAAATATATATATTTTTTTATAATTCTTCCATCTTAAAACACAAGCACACTCATTTATACACCTACTGATCATTTTAGATTTCATTTTTCCTGGTTGTTGAACAGGTTCTGTGCCGAGGTGAAAATGAGACTGAAGAGATAAGACGAGGAATAGCCCCGGGTGCTACCAACCGACAAAAGTCACGAGCCAAAAACACACTTTGCAGGTGCTTTGCTGTTCTGGTGAAAAATAATGATGAAATGCTAATTTACATCTTGATTGAAAAGAGAAAAGAAAAAAACAACTTGCCGATCTGTGATCATAATTTCCATGATAAAAAAAGAACACTGGTTAACGTTCTCTGTCTCTAAAGAGTGTGGCGATTAAAAACCTTGAAATTAATCATCCAAATAAAATCCCTGAAACTTAGTGTGAGCTAAAAACTAAATATAAAGATTTGAGATGGAGAAGTCTTTGCTCATCGTCTTAAACTCAACTCTTTTTTTTTTCTCCACCCTGCAGATTTTCTCCAGCTTTATTTAAAGTAAAATGTCAATCGATAAGTGGAAGTCCTGTTCATTTTTAAATTGTTTTGTGGATATGTTCCTGGCACTGTTGACTAATTTTACGACAGCTGTTCCCATTTCGTTTTAAATTAAAAACCCCGCTCTGTAATCCCAGGAGTCAATCTATAATTAAGGGGATTTATAGAAAAACCAAGTGCTACATTAATAACAAAATTTAATATATTTCTTAATAAGCCATCAGCCGAACAGTCTTAAATGTGAAATATATATTTTTTTTAATCTTTAGAAAGCTTTGCCTGGAGACAGACTGGACATTTTTATCAGATTATAAATAATTATTATTTTCCATCTACCGGTAATCGTCACCATGTGGCACAGTTGCATCCCTGCATTTTCAGACTACAACAAAATATAAACAACACAGCATCTATTTGTTAATCATAAAATCTGTCACGAAACTGGAATATCATAAGGCTCGGTTTTGATCATTTTCACCATTGTTTTGTGTTCATCATGTGGCTACAGTACTGGCCTAAAAAACCCATGTATAAATAAAAATATGGAATACATTTTCTTTAATCCTTTTTGAAAATTAGGGCTAAATTTAACAACAACAACAACAACAACTATACAAAAAATTAATGAACATTTGTTTAAAAAACAACAACAAAATAATAACAACAATGACGATATATAAATAATATGTTTAATAATTATATCAATCTGTTATAATTATATATCAATAAAATTATAATTATATATCAATTAAATATATCAATAATTATATCAATCTTAATAATAATAATAAAAATAATTATTTAAGAGCAATTTGTTGTTTTAATATATCAGTTTCTTAATAATAAAATCAAAATGAAAATTTATTGTCAATTTAATAATAATAAAAAACAGATTTTTATTTATTTATTTAGATTATTATTTAATTTTCTAAATATATTAGTAACTTTCTGTTTTTATTATTACTATTGATAATAAAAAATTATATATTTAAAATACATTTAAATAATAAATTATCTCTTTTAATTTACTTTTTTTAGAGTAAATACTCGTCTAAAAAAAAAAGAAAATTGTTATTATTACTACTACTGCTACTACTAATAATAATATTAATTCAATTAAAATTAAATATATATAAAATAAATATATTTAATTATTTTATATTTAATTAAATAATTATATATTAAATTTTTTGTTATTAATATAATAATAATAATTAAGCTAGGTAAAAAATTTTTTTTTTTAAACTTTTTGTTTACCATAATCTATCAAAAAAGTGAAATAACAGCAAATATTTGCCTGCTTTTACACTGATATGTATATATGCGCAGAATAAAACTGTATGTTAAAAGGAAAAATACACACACCAAGTAATCAAATAAAAACAGTCACCATGCTAACAATAACACACACTCAACCTCCGCTCTGGCATCATCAGCCCAGTGGGTGGAGAGGTTAAGTGGATGAAGACATCAAATGCAGTTAGCGCATTGGTATATTCACTTAAGATGCAGGTTTGTCAGTGTGTTCATGCGTGTTAAAGGTCCGGGGCATGGCCCTGACTCAGCACCCCTGCTGAAATCAGCCCCCTGCTCGGCCCAGTCTCTCTCACTGCGCGTTTACTCAACTCAATCTAATGATGGCCCTTTTACAGCACTCTGCATTAAACTCAAGGGCTCTGGCTGCATCAGATAAATACAGCAAATCAAATAGGCCCATGTTTGCCCTGCGTCTCCCTGACAGAGAGCATCGCAGCACACTGACCGGCCTGTGTCATCCTAAAACCCTGTCAAACAGACACCCGGGGCCGTCAGTCTATTGCTGCAAATCACTGGAAAACAAGAGCAGCAGAGAGCAAATAGAAGTTAATGAATGATACAGTGGAGAGCGTAATGACAGGCTGATAAAGGGGTTGGGGTATCATATGCGTAGCCACACGTACAGTGAAGGTCGGATAGGAAAATGGTGTTGTTGGCAAACACCTCGGCGTGTTACGTGTGCTCGCTGAAAGCTAGCGCAGGCTAACCCGAGGGCTCATGACATTCGTTTCCAGAGGCTGCTTCCCACGTGGGAGAGGTGTGTGTGTGTGTGTTTTACCTTGCTTGCTCGTTCCCGATTGTTTTGGGCGGCCAGGTGGCGGGTGCTGTTTGCAGAATTATGGCACGGCTCTTTCACACGAAGCAGCTCTTGTTCCAAACGCTTGCACTGGGGATGAGAGGGAGAAACGGGATTACTTGAACGCATTAAATCAGAATTTACCCAGGTGATTAAAGCAGCTAAAAGACACTTGCTTTTACACTTGGTTGCAAATAACTAAACAAGCCGAAATTGTGTTAAATGACCCTATTAGGTCGTCTTCAATGCACTGTTTCTGTATCATGGGACAGATGTTTCCACCAGACATTATATAGTTTATTATATTTACATTTTAAAATAACTGGACGGATGTTCTGAATGAATGCCCAACTCAATCCTTAGCCATCTTCAAAGAATGGCTTAAAAACATCTTTATTTGATCCTCTAACTCTAGCACTTTCTATTCTAATTCTATTTGTTTTCTATTTATTTTCTAACCATTCTTTTTTATAGTTTTTTTTTAAGGCCTCTAATACAATCTTTCTCTATTTGGCTTAGTTTTATTTTGAATTATTATATAGTCACAACAACAAAAAACCTTGGATAAGTGAGATTTGTCATAGCACTTGCATTTTATTGCTCTTTTGTTGATTTTGATTTCATCCATTTTCCTCATTTGCTTTGGATAAAAGCATCTGCTAAATGACTGTGTAAATGTGTTGTAGTCTTACAGTCTTATGGAATATAATTGTTCTTTCTGTTTTGAGAAGTGGGGGTTATGATGTCGACAGAATAATTTAATCTGCAAAACACTGGTGGTCAAATACAATTATAACTTTCTTTTGAAAGCCTTTAAATAATATTTGCATTAAAGTTGGCTCAGGAACCATGTGAAAACCAGTTGCACTGCTGCATAGAAAAATCATGTGTATGTAAGTCTGTTCTAAGAGAGGTGAAATCTCTGCAGGGTATAAACCTACATTCTCAGTTATTACTATATTTACTGTGAGAACCTCAGCACACACTTGCTGATATTACTCTCCGTTAGTGTCTGTGATCCCTGGAGGGACAGACTCATTTGTGGTACAGTTCAAAAATAAAATCACTGACTTTTATGAAGAAAAATATGCACGAAATTCAAGAGAGTGCTGTGGAACATCCATAGAGTAGAAAGAGAAGTTTAAACACTTCAGTAACTTGCAGACAACCGCTTGTGTTTGAGAGATGCAATACGTTTTTTTTTGTAGTTGTTGCTGTTTATTACTATTATTGATTTACTTGCATATACCTGTAAAATGAATAAGCAATACATAAATCAATAAAATAATAATAATAATAAACTTTTATTATTGAGCAAATATTTTAATAATTTTATAATTTAAACATTAAAAATCTTTTTAAAACCAAATCTATTTGTCAAAAGAATTATAAAATTATCTAAATTCTCCTATTATGTCATATAGGTACATGTTATATATGTTATGTTAATTATATGATATATAGGTACAATAAATTGCACGCCAAAGCAAGTTCATTAAACAAATTAATTAAAATAAATAATACAAAAAATAAATAAATAAATAAATAAATAAATTAAATGTCAAAGCAAATATATTTTAAAAACAATATTTAAAAAATAAATAAGGAATATTAATATTAGGTATGATATTTTAAAACAATGGCTCAACTAAATGTAACAAAATAAATGTGTTAATGCAATAAATTACCATGTAAATGTATTAAAGAAGGCAAATTTTACATTCTTCCAGGGTAAACTGTCACAGTATCAGTGGCTCAAATACTATAGCCTAAATAATAAAACCATAATAAATACAAAATGCTGAAAAATGTTTCACTGCATCAAACATAAGAGAGTAGTACTTTTAATCCATACCAAAAGTGCCTATACATGATTCCCGGTCCACAAAGCCGATCCTCATTTTTCCATACAGCCCTGGCAGGCTGTCAGACAGACTTTAAACACACACTGCCGTGAACAGCTCTTTGGTGGGTATTATTGTAAGCGGGCTTGTTTTCTACCAGACCATATGTGCTCCTCACCATGTTCACATTCCAGGATCGACGGACACTTACCAGGAATGTAAACCATCCTCGCGGCCTGACAAGTCCCAATGTTTCAACATTCAGCCGTCTCAAAGAGTAGCGCCGGCGCAAACAAGCCTCTCAGCCACCGACCCCACTCCTGTCTCTTTCCTCTGCAGACTAAAATAATATCACCGCCGTCCAGACAAAACACACAGCGCCTATTTAGTGTCAGCCTGAGTTATGGTTCTCGGGCAGCAGATGTCTTTTAGGGGGAAACGTATTTTAATCAGAATGCAACTCTGCGGTGACGCAAAAGGCACCAAAAATAGCAGCGGTTGGGGCGAAATAGGGTGTCGGAACAGACATATTAATCTGTTTTAACTCTTTAGTCAATAGCACAACAACACAAGAGGTCTGAACCATGTTGTTATGTAATGTGTTATCTTAATTATGAACACTGGTTTATAGTAAAAACTATTTTAACGTTTACTGTACATTGTTATTCTCCTCGTTATTTAAATCTAGCATCTAATAAACCAATAGGCTTACTTCCGCATTGAGGAAAAAGGTGGATAGGATCAAGTCAACCCTAATTCGCCATGAGATGCGACTTCATATCCCTTCTCACTTTAACATCAGCACTCTATCAAGATCAAGAGAAATTCAATAAGCGCCCAGTGCAGAGACATAACGAAGCGGATCTTATTCGCCGCGTTAACTGTGAGGAGAGGAAGGAAGTGAGAATAAGATTTATTTCCTCCAGCACTTATCCAGCTTTTCATATTCTGGCAGGCCAAAGGGATGTGGCGGCCCTCTGCCTGCAGCCGGGCTCTAATCCCTACGAGATGAGGAGAGAGATGGGAGGAACGGCAGGGGAGGGAGATATCCTTGAGGATAGAAAGAGGACCCATTCCCGTCTCGGAGGGATTAGGCATGGGGTTTGCAACTTACTTCTGAAATTGCCCCACAGATTCAGGTTTTTGGCCAATGAAAAAGCAGGGCTGCGTTTGGAAGCGTGTGCTGCTGGGTTTTGGGCGGAGCTGGAAGACTGACACCTGGCCTTCTGCTCATATCAGAGAGCTTGACACGGGTCGAGATGCCACTGGCTCTCCGCTTGAAATTATCTGCATGACAGGATTTATTTTATGAATCTGGCCTACCTCTAATAAAGGACTCAGTCAATTGGAAGACTCTGAGTGATACAAGAACACTTACATGAAGAGAGTCAAAACTAAATAGGCTATACGGTCTCAATTGATCTATTTTTATAGTTTCATATATTTCTGTAGTTTACAAACAAAAAAGGGAGATGAAAAATTAACTGCTTAGTTCAATAAAAGCATGTAATATTAAAAACAAAAATGTTACTGGTTTTAAAAATTTATTCAAAAATACACTGCTGTATAAAAGTATCCAAACATTTGAACAACAATGATGCATTAAAGGTGAATTTAAAGAGTTTTACTTAGATTTACTTAAATTTACGTAAATGCTGTTCTTTTCAACTTTTATTAGTACTGGAAAAAATTAACCATTTAAAAAAAAAAAAAAAAAAAAAATTAAGCACCCCAACTGTTTTCGACATTAACGCTAAAAAATGTTTCTTGAGCTGCAAATCAGCATATTATCATGATTTCTGAAAGATTGTGTGATGCTGAAAATTCAGCTTTGCATTACAAGAATAATTGACATTTTAATTCAAATAGAAAAAAAGTTATTTTGTTAGAAAATTCTAAAATAAAATACAAAATCATACTATGACAAACTTTTGAATCGTGATACTATAAATATATATATATATATATATATATATTTTTTTTTTTTTTTTCAATTATCCAGCACAGAATCAGCCAGTTAGGTGGACTATTTCTGATGCATATGTGCCATAACTAAGCAACTTATGCCACAAACTCTGTCATTATTAATTTATGAGTTTGCACACACCCACAGACACACAAACAAAAGAGATGTACAGTAGAGGTGCCGTAGCACAGCAAGTCTTCCAGGTAGCTGCATTTGTTCAGTTAGGGCAGCGTTGACTTTTTTCCTCCTGTTTATTCACTCCTGTCAGGCAGATATTTTAAAGACCAAAGCAGGTCTCCACAAGAAAGATGAAAATCATTTCAATTAAAAATATTCCTGCATATCCAACCACAGAAATATTAAAGCACATTACACTTGGCATCCACCAAAGGAAATTTCCTTTTCACTCTTTTTCTAGACTGTTTTCTTGCCAAATTTTATTTCTAACATATCAACATTTTAGCTGGAAATACCAATTGTTTTTAATAATAATAATATAAAAGAGTTTTGTGTTATTCATATCCAGTAAACACAACCTCATATCCATTAATATTGATTACAGTAAACTACCGTTTAAAATACCGAGTGCCACAAGTCTGGGAAACCAAATAGTCAGAAAGGCCTCGATGACCTGTACCATCACACCTGATAAAAGTTACAACACACACTACCCGTTGATCTAAAACAACACCGGGAATGACCGTCAGATACAATTCTCTGTCCAAATAATAAATCAACCACATTATATAACCCCAATTATAAAACGTCGGCAGCATTTATCAACAAAGAAATCCCAGCAAATACCTCCACTGCCCCACACTTGAACTCTATGATGAAGCTGAATATCTGGATGTCAATATTTAGCTACCTGCTTGTTTGTTTTCATTTGATTGAATTATGTGTGTAGGAACGATATACCAAATATTTGAGGTTATGCAGCAATATTTGTCCCTACATGTGAATTAGGTGGCTGGTGTGTTGATTCTTAAATCAGTGCAGGATCTGTGAATAAACACAGATGTATGTGCTTTAATAGACCAATAATCAAAGCCATCTTGCAGTGGAGTTAAAACGCAGGAGGAGAGATAGTCAATATTTAGAGAGTCGTATTTGATTTTTTTTTTTATAGTGTAAAGGTTTCTGGCCTGGTACACAACTACTGTGAGTGAAGTGTTTAGGGCTGGTGTGTGTTAGGATTGACCCTTAGCCGACAGTGTGAGCAAGCTGTAGCTTTGTACCCTGGTTAAAGCAGTGTCTCTCTCCTCTATGACGGCTTTCATCTCCTCTGAGGTGATCTGGGAGCGACGCTCTCTGGCCCTCTGGATCTGTTCGATGATGGCCGCCCCGCTCTGCTCGATAGCAAGGGCAGAGTCCGCGCAGTTAACCCTGTTCAGCAACTCTTCTAGGTCCTGACCAAAATATACAATCGACATCACAAATACTGCAAAATATAATTTAAAAAAATCAGTTGATCACATGAATGCATCTCCCTCATGTTTCTTCATCAGAACAGATTTGGAGAAATTTAGCATTACATCATTTGCTCTGCAGTAAATGGGTGCCGTCAGCATGTGAGTGAACACATGCTAAAAACATTGCAATAACTCACAAGTAATCAGCACCACTCCAGTCTATCAATTAATGCCTTCTGAAGAGATAAGATGTGTGTTTATAAGAAACAAATCCATCATTAAGATATTTTTTAATTCAAACCGTTGCATAAGGCTAATATATCCATAATAATGGTTTCTCCAGTGAAACAGTCGTCTGAATCAGGAGAGAAATATCCACAGATTTAACACAGTTACTAATAAGTTGTTGGATTTTAATGTGAGAGTGAACTTTTTCACTCAAGGAAGCATTATTATTGATAATGGACTGGTATTTTGGCCAAAAGTGACAATTTAAAACTTTAATACCATAATGCTAGATTTGTTTCTTACAAACATTTATCTTTTCACTTTCACAGGATGTTAATTGATGGACTGGAGTCAAATGGATTACCTGGAGATTATTGTGATGTTTTTATCAGTTTGGACCCTCATTCTGACGGCACCCATACAAGTGAATGATGCTAAATTTCTTTACATTTTTTCAGATCTTGTTTAGCCTGAGCAAATACGTTCAGAGTTAAATTGTCATTTTTGGATAGACGATTCCTTAAGATTTAAAAACAAGAACAAGAATATGCAACTTGGTGCAGCTGCAAACATTTATATGGCTAAAAAGATACAATTCTGATAAATCAATGAGATCTTTATTTATTGCAGATTACTTGCATTAAATACATATCAGTTGTCACTCTATCCCCTGGTTTCACAGATAAGGCTTAAATCCAACTGACTGACTTTTTAAGTCTTAATATACAAACCAGTAAGCTTTTTTCTAAGGCATGTTTGTAAAAATTACTTAAAAGTCCTAATTGAACTACGGACTAATCCTGGTTTAGGCTAAGCCCTGTATATAAAACGGTCCTATATCTCTTAATAATACGCCTGAGTTCAATGATATTTCAATGCTTAGTTTATTGGTTAAAGCTCTGAAAGCAATGCAGTACAATGACGACTGAGTGATGTACAAATAAATGCTCCTCAAAAGCCTGATGTATCATATTTGAACATGATTTTTACATGAGTTACATATGGATTATCAGGTAAACCCATGTTGCTTCAGTCGTTTAAGTGTCTAAATACTATAAAGTTATTAATACATCTAGAGTGAAGTCAGTATCAATCACATAGAAGGCATGTAATAGATTATGTAAAGGTTTTTGATCATATTGATATTTTGGGGAAATGTATGCATCAAATCTGATGATGCAGAAGCGCTTATAATTTTAAATATGGCTGTAAACACTGACATTTTAATAGTTGACATATTGGTTACAACAGCAAAATGTTTGCAAATCATTATTGATGCCAATGGCCAGTTATACTCTATTTTGATGAAAGAAACCGAAGCGACATTGTGTCATGTTATTAATACTTAATAAAATCTAATCTCAATACTAAGATTCGACTGCTCCTCGAATAGCTATATGATTTAAGGTATCATTTATGTTCATGTGCAACAGATGCACAGAAAATTAAAAAAAAATTTCAGAATGAGCATCAAAACAAGCCTTTTCTGTGGCTGTGTTTTCATTTAAGACAGTCGGACAAAAAGGGTACACAGAACAATCAGAGATGAAATTCTCCAGTGAGGAAGGCTTACCACATCACTTTCTTCAGGTTTAATATTCTCCAGCCTGGAGAGAGATGGAGAGAGAGAAAAAAATGTGTGAGAGAGAAATAGAGAAATGAAATGTAGTGAGCTTCCTTGAGTTTCCTTTATGTCACTCTGCAAAATGAGATCACTTCCCAAATCCAGTAATTGCATTCTGTGGGTTTTGGTATGAAAGCAGAAGACACACTCAGAGATATTAAAAGTGCCGCCCGCTTGTGCTGTTATTCCACTGTAATGCCCATTCTGCTCAGAACTGACAGCAAATTGTTAAGTTATTAATGTTTACTACTTTATATGACTATTGGGATCAATTGTTCATATGTGTGGGGAAACGGAGAGACGGATTAGGCCTGAACCTTTTGTGCCACACCTGCCATGAGCATCTTTATAAAGGCAAAGACAACAGTAATTATGGAGCCAAATGCCTGGAGACACATGGGTCACACTGTTGGAAATATTTATGATTTTGAAGGGTTTTCATATGGACCTCCATAACAAACGCATAGTCACAAAGATTTACTCACGGCTAATGTAGATCAATGGCATGGCAAGTCAAATCTTGAGGTTTTACAATAAATGTATGAAATAAATACAGTGGGGTCCGAGAATCTGAGATCTCACTATAAAATAAATAAATAAGTAAATAAACAAAAAGTTACAGGGTTTAAACAAAAAAATTATGATTATGTAAAATTAGTATTGTTTTTTATTTAAATTTAATTAGAAATAATTAATTAGTGATAATAATTAGAATATTCAAAAAAAATTAATTATATTTTAAATATGTACATTTACACTACTATTCAAAAAGTTTGTGTCTGTAAAAGTTTTTGTTTTTGAAAAAATAAAAGCTAATTTTTTGATTAAAAAAAACATTTTACTCTGAACAATTTAATAGAGGATTTTTCTATTTAAAGATATTTTAAAAAGTAAAATATTAATTCCTGTGATGCAAAGCTGAAATTTCAGCATCCTCCAGTCTTCATGGTCACATGATACTTCAAATCAGATGCTTATTTGCTTCTTAAGAAACATTTCTTACTTTTATCAATGTTGCACAGTCTGTAATATTTTGTGTTGAAAACACATTTTTTCAGGATTCTTTAATAAATAGAAAGTTCAAAAAGCATTTATTTATAAAATAAAACTCTTTTGTTCAATTTAATGCATCACTGCTTACAAAATACCTTCTTTATAAAAACATTCTAAATATAAGGTTCCCACTGTATATTTATACTGCCACAGTTTTACTTGTTTCAGTGAGAAATAATGGCATGCCTACTTTTACAGACCTCCCTGGCGTGATGCTCCTTTAAGAGCAAATCGAATTCCTCCATCAGCCACCAGGCAGAAAAAAACAACAACCCCTCCACTCATTTACAAAGGCATTACATGGATCTCCATCCATTATAAAGGTACATACTCATTCACACAATGGACCCAAGAGTGACCTCCGAAAATAAGGGCTTAGAACACGTGCGTCCATATTCCCTCAAAGATAATGGGATTCCACTTGGCTATCAATTATCATTTTTTTAAGAGAGGGGCCAGAATGGAGCCCTTGAACACAGCTATAAGAGGGATGCGATTTTATAATTAGATTTTGAAGAGATCTTGTGCTCATTGGGTGGCTGGAAAATGCATTTCATGCCTCTGGATAATTGCGGTTCGAGAGACTTGAGTAACTATCAATAAATCATGAGGCCGACTGAAATATTAAACAGGGTGTAAGGTTATATGAATACCTCTGGAAAAGGACGTCAAGCAATAAAGAAGAGCGTCAACTCAATATTTAAATTTAAAATATACTAGTTGTTGCTTCCTCATAAACGTTGGCGCTCTTTAAAACCACAACCGGACTTGAACAGGATTTAAATGCTACGATCCCCTGGAGGGCACAGGGCAATATTAGTTTTGAAAGGGCCATCATCAAACAACAGCACCAGTTATGAGCAGTTAAACATACAAGGAAGAAGATCATATTAATTAGGACCCAGCAGGCAGGCTGGTAAACGGTAAATATCCACAGGTCTAAAGCATGAGATTGATTTCCTATAGAGTGAAACTTCTGACTGACAACCCAGCACTAGGATGAGTGGGACTCTTAAAAATGTCACACTCCTCTGATATATTTCCAAACCAGTCGATATTGGATTTCCCCTCAAACCCTTGTCTGTTCATTCAGCTTGTCCTCTAGCAGGAAGAATAAAGCTGCTTCCTATCGAAGCGGTGAGTAAAGCCACATGCCTCGCATGCTTCTCAAACCCTTAAATCCACTGCCTTTAAAAACGCCGAGAAACTTTAACAGCTCTTGGGCTAAGAAGTGTGGATATAAAACCTCAGGCCTTTTATCATCTCACAGAAGCTTCTGAAACATAAAATAAGCTTCAGAGTTATGTATATATCAGTGATAAATGAGTTGGAACATGTGTCAATTAAAACGTTTATCTGGCATATTATAATGTTACCAGACATAAGCCCTAAGTACAAAAAGAGGAGAAATGAGATTCGTCAAGGTGCATCAAACTTGACTACATGAGCACTAGGCCTGGGTAAAAAATTAAAGACATGTGAAATAATCAGTATCATAATATTTCATTTTGGCAATATAAAATATTTGGAGATTTTTACAGCCCTTGTGTCATTAGGAAAGCTCTTTCTTCTTTTCTTTGAATTAATGAAGATTTAATTTTATTGTTGGAAAATAAAAGGCATTACCCTTTTGTATTACAGTTTACAACACTAAAAATTATTAAAACATTATTCTTCAGTTTAGCCTATCATGTACATTCTAGTGAACAATAGTCATATATTTCTGCTGCCATGTCCAAACCGAACTTTTATTTTGACATCTTGCCATGAATAGCTTTACAGTTCTGTGTGTACATGACACTAGATTTATTCAAATGAAATGGTCAAATATTTTATTCATGTAGCCTACTGTATTTATGTCCTCAACTCAAGACGTTAATATCAGCGGAAGCAGAGACAGAAATGACGTGCAGTGGTGTAAATTATATAAATAACATAAGGCTATTTTGCACACTTCTGGTCACACACTGGCAAGTGCTGCAGTCTTATTGGCTCACTGACAGTAATGAGGTCAGGTATCGAAATTGGGTACCGAACGACGAGACGTTTCAATGAAACTTGTTGCATTACCATCGAAAAATATTTTAAACAGTAAGGCATAGTGCTAGCAATGCCAAGGGAGTGCATGAACTGATCAAATATTTACCATAAATGCAAAAGTCACTTTGTATTAAGTGTTTGTTCGTAAATGTTTTTACAATACCATTCAAAAGTTCATGCATCTGTCATGCAAATATTATTGCATTTTACAATAATTGTTTTAATATATATTTTAAGATGCAATTCATTCCTGTTAAAGACACGTTCATTACTCCAGTTTTCAGTGTCACATGGTCTTTTAACAATCATTTTAATATACTGATTTGGGGCTCAAGAAGCATTTCTTACACAATATTTTTGTGGAAACAGTAATCTATTTTTCTGGATTATTTAATGACTAGACAGTACCAAAGAACTGGATTTGTTGTTAATTTTCGACCAGTAGTATATATATGGAATGTATCGAGCAGCCTTAATCAGCACTAAAGCTCCACGTGTCTAGACCACTAAGCCAGGGCTTCAACAAACAATGGGCCTCATTTATATGTATAAAAATAACAGTCATTGTCTAACATTTCCTAAAAATATTCTGACATAACATTTACGCCAAAGTGACATAAGACTCATTATACAAATGTCTTTACTCAGCGCTATTCTGCTCCTATTTTGTCTACGAATATCAGTCAAATGTTGAGTATGATGGCACAACCTGACCATGTGGAAACTGCAAATTTTGGAAGAGGTTTGTAAGCCACATACTCCAGAGCTGCCTCCTGAAGCTTCTTGGCCCGGAGTAAAGCTTCATCCCTCTCCTCGTTAGCCAGACGCAGTCTGGCCATCACAGCCTGGTCTCTCTCCCTCTGAGCCTTATAGATTTCCTCGACTAACACTGAGAGAGAGAGAGAGAGAGAGAGAGAGAGAGAGAGAGAGAGAGAAAGAAAGAGAGAGAGAGAGAGAGGGGTTATTATTCTGGTATTGCACTCCAGAGCTCCAGCTGCACAATAACAAGGCTAAGCTCCTCGGGAAAGAGGTTATTGCAGTTGAAACACTATGGCATAAGTATTAATAACTCTAAGTGAGCCTTATTTTGAGAAGACAGTTTCCCCTGGGGAGGTGTGTGTGTATGTGTGTGTGTGTGCACGAGCGCCCAGAGCAATAAAAACAGCAGCAACACCCTGAAGTCAGAGTTCCAGGCTCTTGGAGACTGTGGAGACATTTTATTTATGAAATTTCAGCATGGAAACACTCTGGTTTATCAACATTGTACAGGAACAGCAAGCAATTACACCAGGCTCATGGATGTCAGAAACCATCTGAAAAATATCCTCATATAGGAGGACAAACATGACTGTGTTTGACCTAGAGGCCTCAGAAGGTCCACGGGCATGCTGACATATGCATTTCCAAAACAATATTGGAAGCGAAGGCCCCTGGCGAACGAATGAACAAATGAATGAACTAATGAACGGACAAACAAGCAAATGAACAAACGAATGAACGATGAAAGGGTCCATGGGCATACTGACAACTCTACCATGAATCTCCAAGCGACACTGGAGACAAAGGGCACTTTGAATGAATGAACAATACCAAATAATGACTGAATGAATCTGTATATTATGGCCAAACAATATTGACTGCTAACAAATATAAATGACTCAACGAACTAACAAATTACCTTAATAAATGAACAAACTTACAAGTAAAAATGAACTACTGTATAAACGAATTTCCAAAACTCAAAAATTATGAACAAAACCACTAGCAAATATTAATGGCTGAGTGACCGAACAAACACAAAGAAATGTTTGAATGAATTAACAATTTAACAAGTAATATAGTTTAAATAAGCTAACAAATTAACAAATAGTAAGTCTTCATGAGTCAATTTCCAAAGCATTGTTGTTAACCACAAAGGCCACTAGCAGATATAAATTACCAAACAAACAACTGAACGAATGAAAGCAAAGAAATAAAGTAATAAATAATAAACGGATGAACTAACAAGCTAAATTATCTATGAACCAATTTCCAAAAATACAAATGACTGGACAAATGAACTAACAAATGATCAATGATCCAATTTGGTAAGCATTATTACACATCAAGGCCATTATATGAATGATGAAATAAAGGAATTGATGAATAGACAAAAGGCATATGACAGGCAAACAAAAACAGTAGAGAGAAATGCTTGAATCAAAACAAGATTTACTCCAACTAAGAGAGGTTTGATTAAAATTTGACCTGACCTGACCTGCACCAAACTCAAAAAAAATCAGGCAGACAACTTGGTAAAATCCACAGGATTCTGGCATTACCAAACGGTCCTTGGCACCATCTCTAATCCCACCGAAAGCGGCACTGTTATCCATCACTCGCATCAATTCTTTCCTGCATGTTACGATAAACAGTCATTCCCACACTAAGCCACCACAAAGTTCACAAAGCAAATCAATATTGCTGGAATTTGCTGATTAAACATCTCCAACCCGAACTATACAAATCATATTGAAATGAGGGCGGCGAATACATGCATTATCATCGCCTTATTAAATGAACCATTTGGCTGCCTAATTGTGTGTCATATATGTCACGTGTCCCGTATTTCCGTTTAATTAACAAACTGTGAGATGGCGCTTTTTAGCTAGTTAAGTTTAAACGAAAAGTGAATATTGGCTAAATTTAAATATTTGTTCAGCAAAGGTGAGGAGCGTGTGCATTTCATTGACAAAATAATCAGTTACAGAGAGGAATGATGACTTCTGATAAGGGCGCTTTATGTTAGACATACAGGTTTATGTTTACAAATGTCAGAGTGTGCTTTTCTCGGGCTCTGCTGACATGTACTAACTAATTAATTAAAAGTGTTTATTCTTCAGCTGTGTTGGAAGGTCAGACGTTTGCATTTAGAGATCTATGCGATGCCACAGCTCGCACTAAATGCGCAAAAAAGCTAAATACTTATTCTTCATTCCTTTCAACCATATAAACATCCATCTTTTCAGCTACCTGCTGCTCTCTCACTGGCACGCGCCTCCAGCTCGGCCTCCTGTAGCTGAGAGTCCAGAAGCTTGGTTTCCAACTCCTTCTCCTTCAGCGCCAACTTCTCCTGGAGCTGTAGACACACAAGACAGAAGTAGAACTTTATTTACACTAATGAGGTCTAAAAAATAAATAAACAATCAAATCTGCTAGTTAGAGGAACACTAACTTACTGTACTAACCAAAAACTGTAAATTAATCACTTTTGCATGAAACCACATACAATTTCAAGTCATGTTTCACCCAAGTTTTTTACACTTACAGAGGCTGCATTTGGTCAAAAATACAGTAAAACAGCAATACCATAAAATATTATTATTATTTAAAAAATATATGTTTTTAATTTAAATATATATCTAAAAATTTAATTTATTCATGCAATGCAAAATTGAATTTTCACCATCTTTATTCCAGTTTTTAACGTCACATGATCCTTTAATTCTAATATCTTTAATTCTGCTTAATTAATAACTGCTTAATATATCTTTTTCAAGATTCTACAATTAACACAAAGCTCAACTGTTTGAAATTTTGTAGCAATAGTTTACTGTCACTTCTTTTCAATTTTGTGTGTGCTTGCTGAATAAAAGTTTTAATGTCTTTACATAAAAACCCATAACCCCAAGTAAAACACTGTAATCATTCTAAAATAAATAGGGTTAATTTTTACGTTTTATGACCTGAATATCACGTCTTGGCATTTACTGGCCACACATTCACTAAAAAACTCATATCCGCCAACCACAACTTTATCACCCCTGCGTCAAGCTTTTGTATTTGCATCACTACATCATATAATTCAGGACTTCTTATAAAAAAAGAGGGACTGTCATGTCTTGGCTGTAAATCTGAATTGGTGAGTGATATTTTACGAGCCTCTCAATGATAGATTTAACCTCCTGTCTTAAATATTTTCAACCCGTTTGTTTTTGTCCTCCTGGACTTTGAAAACATGATGGGGTTGGAGTCCTCAAAGGGCCCTCTCAGATCACTGCCAGCAAAAACACACTCTTGGGACATGTTCCTGCCCCTCTGTCAGGAATCACAACTACTTGCAAACCTGGGACATCAATTACAGTCGTTTCCCCCCTCTCCGACCCCTCAAACGACACATCTCCAGATGGGTGCAGATATGCCACATACACAAAATAACACAATTTTAAGTCCTAAGTCCTTAAAGAACGACAGTGAAAAAAATTATATAAAGCAGAATGCAATAGAGTTTACCAGAGGCCAACAACTACTTCTGCCTTTAAAGATTTCAGACCCTTCCCAGCCACCTGAATTACAGAGATGACTTTTTATGATGCAATCAACTCCTGATGAATTTAATTAAATCCAGCAATAAAATTATAGACACAACCATAATTTGGTCATTAAACAGTTTGTTTTCAAGTACTGCAAAAAACTCACTATTATCATGAAAACAGAAATTGTTGCAATCAACACTGCATGAACTACCTAAAGTTAGTAAGTTAATATGGGAAATATGGAGTAGTGCCATTAGATAATAAAACGAAGTATGAACTGCAGAAAGTATTTGATAATTTAAACAGAACTGCTTGGAAAGGCACTTATTAAATCATTTTAGTAAAATAAGTTATGACGTGCATCTAAGACCAACCTGTGTTCATGTAGCAAAAAGGAAACAAATTAATTGCACAATATAATAATAATAATATGTTGAAAACAATTCATGAAGCACAAGACTAACAACCTATATTTTAAAAGGAAAGCTAGTCTCTTCTCTAACTGGAATCAATCAACAAGTAAAATTGTAGGGTCTGGTGAAGGACTAATAAACCATAGACAGGAATGAAAACAAGGTTGTGAGGAGTAGAATATAGAGCGTTTGTTTAATGGATTTTACTGTTTTTTAACAACATATAGCTATTGTTCAGCTGATGAAATGGCTTTCAGACAACTTTCAGTAGACAAAAAAACATAAAAGAGTTTTCCCTGCTGGAAAAAAACCCAGCATATGCTGGTTAGGTATGTTTTGATGCTGGGATGCTGGTTTATGCTGGTCCTTTGCCAGCATGTGACCAGCATAAACCAGCAAAGGACCAGCTTAAACCAGCAACAAAACATACCTAACCAGCATAAGCTGTTTTTTTTTCAGCAGGGTTGACAGCTAGGAATTCTGAAAATTACATGATGCATCACAGCCTCGTTTTCATCCGTGTTAAGTGCATTACACTCTCAGAAATAATGTTACAAAAGCTGTCACTGGGGCCGTACCTTTTCATATGGTATGCTTTGTACATTTTAGGTACTAATATGTACACTTTAAGTATTAATATGTACCTTTAAGCTACCAGCACGGACCCTTTTGGTACAAAATGCATCTTTTGAAAAGGTACCGCCCCAGAGACAGCTTTTGTACCTTTATTTCTGAGAGTGTATGGTGTCTAACCTGACTAAGGCATATTAGGCCCATAATGACTGACTTTATGTACTTCTTATCATGTGAATTTACCTTCTTATTGAGGTCTCTAAGGGAATCCAGCTCCTTCAAGAGAAAGGCAATGTTCTTCTCTTTATCCAGAACTGGTGCTTGCTTTTTGGAGTCACTGAAAACTTTGGAATTTCCTTGGTCCTCGTGAGCATGAGCATGCCTTCAGAAAACACAAAAGTTCATTAGAAACACTCGCATATTAGACTCCCAAACGGGCAACAAAAAATGAATGATTCACATTCTGACATGCAATTATCAAATACACAAGGGATGCGGTCTCCCACTTTCAAGAATATTACTGTGACTTATTTACTTTGAGATATTAGTCAAATCATACAGTTGACCTTTAAGGTAATATTAAAGTATTACTGCACTGTATTGCACGGTAAATTACTTCCCTCTTGTAGCCAGGAATTCGATTCAGTTCTTCTTAAGGAGGCAAAGAAAGTGCATTGGAATCTATATTTATAGTTTCAGTCTGCGATATAATTAAAATCATCTTACAATGGACAACCAAGCTAAAAATGAATATTACTGCTATATTCATATTCTATAAAACCCTTCTCGATAGTACATTAAGACAGATAAAACTAAACAACTGTTGCATATTGGATGTCTGTAACACTATTTTTAAAAGAATATAAAAGAACATACTACTCTTAAAAGAAATTAGTATGCAATATTAATACTAAGCACAATTTTTGTACACACAGAACATTTGGATGACCTACTACATTTGTGTGGTATATAACAGAGCAGACAGCATGGTATAATGTATCCCACAATGCAATGCACTGCATTTGACAATTTCAAAAGTAAATTTTTTTTAGTATCTCCTTTTATATATATATATATATATATATATATATATAACATATTTATATAATGTGTGCGTGATATATCTATAATATTTATATTTATTAATTTATTTTTTATATTTATATAAACATTAAAACCAGATATACATAATGTATATTTTCAAACTACCAGTCAAAAAATTGGAAACAAGATTTTTTATATTTTTTAAAGATGATTCCTATGTTCAAGGCTGCATTTATTTGATTAAAATATACAGGAAAATTTTTATATTGTGAAATATTATTGCGATGTTAAAAGAGAATTTACTCTTTGAATATACATTCAAATATAATTTATTCCTGTGATGTAAAGCTGAATTTTCAGCATACTCCAGTCTCTAGTCTCACATGATGCTTCAGAAATCATTTTAAAATGAGGTTTTGTTATCAGTGCTGGAAACTGTTGTGCAGTATTTTTTTGGAAAAAGTGATATTTTTAGGATTCTTGAAATAATAAAACGCTAAATTGCCCCATTATGCCTTTTTAAAGGTTGTTAATATTGCTTTGAGTCTCTTAAAACAGGTTTACATGTATGCAAAAAAGGTCAAAAAACACTTTTCTCCAAAAACAGTTTTCTCAAAAAATAGATTTAATTTTACCCCATTTCTAAATGATTCGTAAACGACTCGTGTGAAAAAGCTCAAAGAATCAGTCTGTCTAAACCCCTCCTCTCCGTGAGCTCTCACTGCTGTGATTGATCAGATGGCGCAGTCCTTTATGATTGGTCTACCGCTACAGCGTGTGTCGGAAAATGAAACGACCATTGCCATAACTTAATGACAGAGTAGGGTACACCATCTTCTTGAATTGATGTAATCCACGTGGAAATTGTTCTGTTTGTGGAAGGGGCAAGTTGTTCACGATGTAAAACGTGGGCGGACATTATGCAAATATGTTACTTAGTGACGTGGCTCAGTAACAGAGAAAGATTCGAATTGCTGACGACTCGTTTAGGCGAATGTGAGCCGACTCTTTGTTTTTTGATGGACAAAAACTTCATTTATTGTGCACTGTCTGCGTCACAACTTTGCAGATAGTTTATATTCATATACAGCTACATGACACATCAAATTAAAAAAGACATAATAGGGGCACTTTAAAAAGAAGAGCATTTATTTTAAATAGAAATCCTTTCTAACAATACACACCACTATTCAAAAGTTTGGGGCCAGAAAATTATTTTTCTTTTTTTTATTTGAAAGAAATTAAAAGTTTTATTCAGCTAGGATGTGTTAAACTGATAGGAAGTGATGGGAAATATTTACTGTATACTGTTAGAAAAGATTAAGATTTTTAATAAATGCTGTTCTTTATAACATTTTATTCATCAAAAAGTCTAAGAAAAAAGTATTGCAGTTTCCTAAAAAACATTTGCCATTACAACTTTGTCAATATTTATAATTCTAATAATAAATCGGTGTAATAATAGCGCTAAATTAGGTTAAGTAATGACGTAAAGAGCCAAAACAATAAAAAAAAAAACATAATACCATAATAAAAAACATGATCTTTGATCATTTAGAAAAACTGAGTAATCTGTTTTTTGCAAATAAACTCTTCATATATATTTTAGTAGTTAGTAGTTATTCTACATGACAATGAAGCATTATCATTGCATACTGATTTTCCATAATTTTTTTTTTAGCATGGTACACAGTATGCAGTATGGTATTTGAATATTCCATTTTGAACTGGAGATTCGCTTCAATGCAGCGTAAAAAATAAAAAAAGTAAAAACATAAACGCTGAGGGAAAAAAAAGAAAAAAAACTGCTAACTAAAATTAGAATGAACTTTTCCGCCCTAATAATGATTGAATTTTGATTGCTCAGTGTAAGTGAGTCTCTGTTCTCCTGACCTGAGAGCAGCAGACCCTGCCCTGCTGATGCGAGGTGTGTGGACCGGACTGCTGGCTGTCTCATTAATATCCTGCTCCTGCTGTGACGTGGGTCTCTGTGGAGACCGTCTCTCCTCCTCCATGACTCTCACTTCAGCTGCAACTGGGCCTGGCACGGGTGGGGGTGGAGGGAGTCTGAGCATCAAGCCTTCTCTGGGACTGGGAGCCTTAGATACTGTGCCAAAGAAATAAGAATAAGTAAGAGCCACAGTAACACAATAATGTTCACTTGTATAGTACCACCAGGTGCTGCTATGCTACATACAGTGTGACACTGTATACTATTACCAAATTATGTCCAAACAATAGTTGGCCTGTGGCAAACACTGATTTGACCCGACATGCAACATCACAGGAGGACAATGTCAAATATATTTGAAATTTGTAACTGATTTGGTTCCTTGCCGCTGTCGCCTCTGGCTTGCTTAGCTGGTGGCACCTGATTTCTAGTGATTATCGTCATTTTGATTACAGAGACCGCCTCTGCATTTGATAAATAAAGTTTAATCTCAACATTATACATTACCATCACCCTATTTTCCTACTTGACAATGTTCAGTGCTTTGCTACAATCTGTATTGTTAAAAGTGACTTGACCTTTTTGCTTTTTTTTTTTTTTTGCACTGTTTATATATTAAAACTTGATTTGTTTTTGAACTTTAAAGGTGATTTTCTCAATATTCAGATTTCTTTGCACCCCAGATTCAAGATTTTCAAATAGTTGCATCTCCGCCAAATATTGTCCTAACAAGCCATGCATCAATGGAAGGTTTATTTATTTAGCTTTCAGATTACGTATAAATCTCAATTTTGAAAAATTGACACTTATGTTTTTTGTTCCAGGGTTACATGTCATTTAGGCATACTGTGACTGGTTGTGAGACACTTGAGAACAAACAACATTTGGGGTTATTTACTTCAAATATGGCAGTTAAAAAATAATCTCGTACCAGATTTAATGTAAACATGAGAGAACTGCAGATAAATAAAGATTATCACTGAAAAATGACAAATGTCATCCTTTTCCTGATATTAAGATTTCATGGAGCTTTTAGTCATTTTTGGATTATAAGGAAAAGAGCACAAGAAAGAAAGAAAATCATTAAGGTTTACAGAATTAAATTTTAGGTGAACAGTTCCTTCGCAAGTTTAATTCTTTTATCCTCCACAATCATATTGTTTACAGTTTTTACTGTTACTGTTTTCAAACAGGTTTTCCTGGCTGTCATCAGTGGGCTAAACAGATGATCCAATGCTATTGGTTGAGTTAATGCTGGACGGCCCAGACAAAAAGAGCACGTTTCAAAAGCACCACACTGTTTAGACTATTCAGTGAAATCAACCCAAAAAAAAAAAAAAAAGTATTTTAGTATCCAGAAAAAGCTTTAGGGGCTAAATGAAAAGGAAAGTCCACAAGAAAGACGTTGCAACCATAACATACAAAACTGCCATTCTTCTGCTGGGAGATTACAGTCTGACGGTTTGAAAAGCTGCTCTGTTGGTTGGTTTGCGTCAGCTCTCTGAAAAGGAAACTAGGTCTGGCCGTCTTTCATGAGGGAATGTGGCGATCCGTGCCGAGTGACTGGCAGGAGGGGGAAAACGAGGTCTTCTGTCAATGTTTCTGTAGCGCTCAGGGCCAGAGATGCAGGCGGAGAGGCAAACACAGAGGCCTGTCTCTCTGGCAGTCTTTCTGAAAACGTGCTTTGCTCCTGAGGGAAAGCTGGATGTAACCCGGATTGTTTGTGATCAAAGAGCGATGGCCCTTGAATCAGAGATATTTAAACGAGTGCAAATTTGTGACGAAATAACTAGTGAAGATAAGAGACTTGAAAGAGGGTTGAAACTGTCAGAAGCAGATGGTGTTCAAGCTACTTTTAAAGCTAAAATGCGTTCAAAATGTCTTTCAAACAGGTTTCCTGATTTTGTCTGCACAGTAAAAAACGGTTTACGTTTTTTTTAGCTGTAAAATATTGTAAAAATGCTACAGAAAAAAAAAAACCTTAATAGGTTATCAGCAAGTTCCTGTACTATATACAGGGAAAAACTGTACAACATCTAACCATGTAATTTTACATTAAAATGCTGTTAATCGTACAGTTAGACATAAATAGAACAAATCACTGCATAATTGACAGTCAAAAACTGTAAAGTGATATTCCCAGAATCTCTGTGTGACATTTTGCTTAAATAAACATGTTTTGTTATAGTTTTTGCTATCAGTTATGTACATTTGGACTTTATGTTACGCCTTCTGTTGTTTATTGAACGCATTACTTAAGTGTGTGTTACCATGAGGGTGTTTTGTGTTAGCATGAATGACTTTGTGCACCTTCTATATATTATATATTCTTCTGCTTGTGGTGAAGCTACTGATTCTTGATTGATGAGCTTTGATTCTTCACTTGGCTTTCTCTTTTACCACCATTATTAGTATTTTAAAGGTACAAAATAGCAGTGTGCATTGTTGAATTTACTTTAATATGTTTGTTTGTAAATTACAGTTGTATACCGTAAAATGTACAGGTTTTGGCTGTATTTGTGTTTGCAGTTTGGCACAGCTGCCAAATTGTTTTTGTAAAAACTACAGAATCTTTTTTTACAGTGTGCCATTGGCCTGCTAAACAGATAGTCCCTCCCTTAAATTCACGCTATTGGTTGAGTGTTGATGGGTGAAGCTGGTCGGGATGCTCAACAAACAGAGCAATGTTTTGGTGCAGCCACAAAGCCACAATGTTTACAAATTCAGTGGAATCAACGATACAAAAAAAAATAAAAAAAAATTACACACTCCAGCTTTAACATTTACAAGCAAATCAAACAGATAGAAGCGCTAAGTGCATGCACAGGGTCAAGTGCTTCACAAAAAAAGCCGCCTGGCCGTCCTGCGATTATAAAATATACATAAATCAGTTCAACATCAATGCAATTCAAATTGAGCAAAACTCAAACACAGAGTGCTTAAATCAAAAGCATCAAAAAAGGGGAAATCATTCTGCGTTAATAAATGCGCTGTGATGCTCGAGTCTTGCGACCACGATGTCCAAAAAGCTCCAGCTTAGCCGCCACAATTATTTAGCGAAAGGTCAGGTTTTGAAGTCGAGATCAGGGAGGTCTGCCTCATGGCTTTGTTGCTAGGGCTCTGCTCTCAGGATTGCTGGAGACAGTTATTAGTATTCCCCGTAAGACTCACCCGTGCAAACACCAAATTCAAACCATGAATAATAACGCCAAACACACTTATAGAAGCCCTTTGTCACACTGCAAATATGCGACTTTTGGATACATTGTTCCCTAACCTGGGTTACTTCTTTAATTTTATCTCCCTCTCCGGGTGTCTCTCACAAAGGTAACTGCCCCTGAGAATGTGTGTTTAAAGCGCCATTTCCCTCACAAATGGGGTGAACGGGGCTTTTAATCTAAGCGTGCAAAGTAAAGGCCCATTTCCTATGGGAACCGAGCGAAAAACATTAACAGCAAATTCAGAAAAAGAAGAAGTAGCTCCCTTTCATTTGATGAGTGTCAATTTAAATTGAATTGGTCACAAACCATATGATATTGAATTGAACTGAACAACAGGAAAAGGAATTGTCTATATTGTAATTTAAAGAAACTTAGTACAGCCACACAATAATAAAATAAGCAGATAACTTGGGTGGATAAGCTTTTTGGCTTTAAGGCTTTTAATTAGAGCATTTTGAGTAATTATGTCTTTTTTTACACAACTACATTAAAATACATTAAAATATAAGATCAATTATTAAGCAGACAATTAAAAATAAATCAAACACTGATTTAAAAACTTAATTCAAATTGTGCTATTTGGAAATTAGAATTTTGCTGCTTCAGTTTAAATCCAATTCCATTCCGGAAAGTAGAATTTTAAAAGCATTCTTAAATCAAACATTCACCATGAAAAAAGATATTTTATATAATCAATGTGGCAAAAAAAATTACCAGACATGATCATTTCCTCCATTCATTCTACCAACGGTCTTGTGCCATCTTACTAATGTCTGTCACTAATAATCAAACACAGGCTGATTAACCGCCTGCAAAAAGATTGAAGTGTTTCACCAACAGCCCAAATGTATATTTGAGCAGCGAGGCAGAATAAATTTGCATATCAGGAGCGTCTGGTGAAGGGTTGGTAAATACTCTGTTTATCTCTCATTGTCATTCCAACCAGTCTATCTAAACAGTGGCTCTTCTACAGCGTTATAGCCTAGGTAAAGTTATTACGCAGCAGCCCGGCATTATGGAATAATGTAAATAAATGTTTATGTAGATAAATCAATAAATAAATAAATAAATATGTGCAAATAACTGTACTATATTGAGCATTTAGACATTGGAAAGCCTGTAAAACAACTCTTTACTCATAAAAACAGACACAAAATGGCAAAAATGCAAGAGGAAATAGTGGTAGCATAAATAGTAAAAGCATGAGGTAAAAAAAAGAGCCTTATAATGGGAAAATAACACTTTTTTTAATAAGATTTTGTTTATTTGAAAGCAATCATAATGTATAATTTATTACCTTGTATGAGTTTTTCCTCCAGGGCTTTTGATAAACTCTGATATTGGGATGCAGCTGAAATAGTTTCTCCTACAGAGGATCTAGGGGAAAAAAGTGAAATGTATAAATATACAAAACAAGTATATAAAATAAACACTTTTTTTGCTCGTCCCCTTCGACATCTAACAGCAGTGCACTGTGTCTGACACACTCAGGTGAAGACAGGTACAGGATATTGACAAACTGTACATCAGTGACACTGCTTTGAAGGACCTGCATGTTTTGTTTCAAAGCGCTGAGTAAAGCGAGGACATGAAGCAAATATCAAAGACCTTCAAGACTCTAAGAGGGCAGTTAACTCTTCTCACAAGCTGAATTCTTTTGCAAAACAAACATAAGAATCAGTATCAAGAGTAAATAAAAATACAAGTTAAATTGTACTGTACCACACAAATAGAACACTATAATTGGTAAACATAGCCAAAATACTAATTCATCAATTTAGTATACAGCATGCATACTTCCAAAAAGCAAACACAGAATTCTAGTTTAAAAAATATAATGCATTGCATTCTTTTTGTCAGAAGAAAGTTTAAATCATCAACAGAGTTGATTCAGTATTGAAGTGCTTTAAAATAATTAACATGAAACCTTTGATTGCATGCTTTTTCTGCACAAACCAAATTACATTTGCATCGCACTAAAGATGAACAAACTAAACTAGCAGCTGATTTTTAAACATTGTAACACCGTTTTGGATTTAGAAAACACATCTCAGCAAAGATATCATTACAGCGTGTAATCATCACCTGCAACGTACACTGATAAACATTTCGCACATATTAAAAAATCGTCCTTAATTGTAACATGTGGAAGAAAGCCATTGACAAACAGTGTAAAATGAGCCGAGGAAGGCATCTTTACCCAAGTTGTGGTGTGGTCTCTGAACAATGGTGCTTTACAGGGGACGGCAGCCTTTGTTTCAGTTCTTCATTGACTTTAGGATTAGCTGGAAATATATAGAAGGGATATGATTAATTTCACTGCGCAAAAAAAAAAAAAAAAAAAAAATGCTTTTCATCACAGCCTCCAGCTCACTCCTTTTCCATTAGACTTAGAAAGGTTAGTATTAATTACAGCCTGTCAATATGATCTCGGGGTGCTTGGTGGAGTGCAATCTTTAATAACCTCTGGAGTAGAGGCAGCAAAACAAGACAGGCGGCTTTTAATTTGCCGTGTGAAATTATGCTTTAAGACTTTGTCTTTATCTCATCCACTGTGTACCAGTGCTTTACCTCGCAGTTTATGGAGGACTAATGAACGAGGGCAATTAACAAAGCGTAATCCCACCATGCAATCGTTTTAATGCTTTTAGCTATCAGAAAAGTAAACAGCCATTTAATACAGCTCAAGCCATATCAGATCCTAGTCAGGAAGCGCCAATTAAAGCGTCATCTACTCAGGTGTAATTAAATAATGGTGGATAATTTAGTTCCGTGAACGGAAGCTAATTCATAAGCAAGCAACAAACAGACAGGAGGCAATTAGCAGGAACGCTGACATTCAGACAGCAGAGCCTGTTGATCGCTGGCGGTGGGAGCCGTGGTGGAGAGCTTCCCTCTAGTGGTGGAGCTTCTGAGACGAGAACTTCTTAACACAACACACACACCAGGGGCTTACAAACGTAAACACTTGCCGTTTCACTTCTGTCAACTGTAGGTGCTTTGCGGTGTCACATTAACAAACCAAATGAAGAACGCGGAACGTTTTCAGGAAAGGGTCAGACTGAATCTGGCAAACGCAGAATGTTTACCTTGTGTTTTTCCTGGTAGGTTATTTTTTGGGAAACACTTTGGTTAGGAAAACCTTAATAGGTCACCAATGTCTTCTAAAGGATTCCCACACAATTTTCAAGATTGTACTTACAAAGAGCAATTGCTAGCCAAAGCAATCATTTAGAGCCGTTTCCCTGAACACATGGCATTTACTGCATTCCTGTGCAAAAATTACCTAATATGATCTTCTAGATTTAAAGAATTCGTACTTCACTAGTCTCTTAAGCGTTTACTATTTTCTGTGCTGAACTGCTCATTATGACTTGTGAAATCTTGGATTGACACATTTTATGTCTTGTGCTGATGTACACTACAGTTAAAAAAATGTAGGCTCAGGAACATTTGGTTTCGGAAGAAATTTATGGAAGCAAAAAAAATATTTATGCTATAAGATATAACATATGCTGTTCTTTTAAATCATCCAGTCATCTAAACATAAAAAAGTTTTCCTAAGAATTAATTTTCAAAAAATCTTCTTGAGCAGCAAATCAGCATAGCTGATAGAAAATAATAGCTGATAATAGCTGTAGAAAATTCAGCTTTTCATCACAGGAATAAATTACATTTTAAAACACACCAAAAAAAACAACACCTCTTATTTTAGAATAAAAAAAATATATATATATATTTTACAATATATTTAGTACACAGTTTTACAGTATTTGTAATAAATGCATTGTTTGTAAGCATAAGGAACTTTTATAATAAGGAACTAAATAGGGTAATAGAATATGTAGTTAAATTAAAAAAAAATTTAATTAATTAAATTATAAAAAAATAGAAAATGTGGTTTCACTACACAGAAAAAAAAACTTGTGAAAAATGGCATCGCTGTGAACTTGTATTTAAGAGTGAAAACCCCAACTATTCTAATTCTCAGCATCCTTAAAGATGGTGTACGTAAAAACCACAGGACAAACAACGATCAGGTTCTTGGGAAAAGGAAACAAAGGTCATGAAAATGATAGAGGGGACGGCGGACAGCATGAGAGAAAGTTGGCAGAAGAGAGCTAAGAAGACATAAAAAGTGAGTGCTCTTGGGAGGTTGTGCGCGAGGCGGGTGGGGGTGACCCCTGGGGCAGATGCCAGTGGAACGTTATCCCCTCGCTGTAAGCCAGCACACACAGCTCACACCGCTCACACGCTATTCAGCTCAGACACAGTCAGGCGTGAACGGACAACTGGCTTTTTGTGCCAAACACCACAGGGCTCCATTAATCTCAGTGATAGACTCTGAGCGGGAGCTGGCCCTGCGCACCGCACTTTCACAGAGAAAGAGAGGAGGACGAGGATGAAGAAAGACTTTAAAGATAGTAGGTACGGCTAAGACGCCTGGTAATCCGTTAACACTAACAAGAGAAAGCAGCTTTGGAAAAGACAGAAAGGGGGAAGAAAAACAAGGCAAAGCATACAAACCTGACCTTTTGATGTTCACGTAATTTTCGGAGAGACACGTTAAACAGTTCCCAGAAAAGAGCGCTTTACCAAATAAATTTGGGCCGATTCATTGATTGACACCGTTTCCTGAGAGAATCACCCCCCAAGAAACTTAATGAAACTGATACTATCCAATAATCCGAAATTGAAAAACAGGGAAGAGCTCGTTCTGGCTTAATGAAAGTTTGAATTGTGCCGAGTGCAATAGGAGGCCAGTTTCTTTGCGGCTCCCGCTCCAGATGGTGAATTAGCATTGCATCTACATTTTCTACATAATCTGCAGGAGTTTCATGATAGATTAATGAGCTATTAGCCTCAGTGCTCACAGGGCAGTGACGAAAACTACATTCACGCCAAAGCATGTGGAGTGCGACATGCTACAATGAAGCCAATAACCAGTCATTGTGTACAAGCGGCGGCTCCGCGGCTAGCTGAGGAGCTGACTCGAATTAAATCGTAGTTAAATCGCAGTTTATTCCTCTGTATTAAATGCTCAGGCAAGCACAAATCATTACATACATTTCCAACCTAACAGTTAAACTGTTAAAAGTACCAAAACTAGAGTTAAAGGCCACTAATTGAACTTGAATGTTAAAATACTTTATTTAATTTCAGCTTCATAGCCAGAAACTGTAAGATATATTCATAAGTTATATGAAGTTATATAAGTAACCATTAAGGCATACAGTAGCACTGTCACAACCAATGGTGACAGGTTAGGGCGGGGCTATCTGTTTGACCAGCCAATGGCAGACTTTATGGGAAACCTGTTTGAAAACAGTTGAAAACATTTATATATATTATACATTAAAACATTTTTGTGGAATTCCATAAAAAGACTATATTCTTTAGTTTTTTATTTTACCATAGTGTAGAAATTACAATGTAAAAGCCTGTTAGAGCAATTTCGAAACAGATCTGATGTATCACGTGAAAAAGACACAAAAGATGCAGCTTTTCAGATTGAACTATCATTTCCTTCAGATAATGTTGAATATTTCATTCATTTTCGCTCACGGGGATAAAACGTGAGTAAATAACGAAACGTTAATAGCTTAGGCGCCTGCATCAAATGTAAAAAACGTCTAAAATCTTACAAAACAGCACTTGCCACTTAAAGCCACTTTATCCTTCCTTCAAACTTTTCTCATTTCAATTTGTCCTTTGCTGTCGCTCGGTGATCTTCATTTTCCTGTCTTGTAGACTTTAAGCTAATTGCCTCGGTGGGCTACTTATTATTCATGTACAATTATTGCAGTGTAATGTCTTTAAATCCTTTTAAATGACCATTCATGCGTCGCATTCATTGAAAATGCCTTTGATGTCTGTCAAAGATGGAATTCTTCAAAAAGAAATGTCTAAGCCCAATTTCAATCGCTCGATGAGGGGGGTTTGGCGTTTCCCTCTAATATAAACTAAATTCCATTAATTTTTTAAGCTGCATTTAATGCAATTCCTCCGCAAAAAGTTTCCAGATTCTTCAGTCAGTCATTTGTATTCCAGCTGACTTTATGAATATTAATAACAGTGTTATCCTGATTAAACGGGCTTCATGTGAAATCCCCGTGAATCTACGAGCTCAGGATTCTCGTCTTACCGAATCTTTATGAATTTTGATACGGACATTAATGTGGAGAGAGTCTTAAAGCAGGTTTAATTGTACAGCATGCTTGTGCCTCAGAAGGAAAAAGGCAGACATGGATTGATTTGATATGGATAAACAGGCTCTCTTATACGGGGAGGTGCGCACAAGCACCTGGATGCACCCCGCCGTGTAATTTGATTGTCACGGGCTGTCGTGAAGCTTTCAATGGTCTTGACTTTTCCTGGATCAAAAGATTTTATTGACTCGCAGGCAGATATTAACGATAGAAACTGTTTTTGTCAATCGGTTACATGTGCTGTGAGCTGGAGAGCTGGTATTTGTTTCCTTTTTCCTTTTTTATCTGTTAATGCTGATCAGTGAACTGTTTCTGCCTCTGAATGAACAGCCACTGAGACAAAATAACAGCTTGACTTTAAAAAGATGCAGAGATTAAACATTAAAAGTGTGAGAGTATTACCGAAAATTCTTAAATTGTTAATAAATAAATACAATTAAATGATTAAATTACTTATAAAATGCAGTTTATAAATATTTTACATAATTAAATGAATTTTAAAAACATTAATTATTTTTCAGTAATTATATTTTTAACAGCTTAAGAACAGCAAGTGAAAATTTTAACAAAAAAATACATATTTTAACAAGGCATGCTCCACTTGAGCTGACAAACTCAGTGTGGTCTCACATTTACATCAAAAAATAAATAAACTAAATAATATTTATTTAATTAATTTATTTAAAAAATTTTTACAGAGTGTCAGTCTCTGAATCTAGACCTAGATATTATAACAACTATAAGACAGTATTAATATAAATAATACAGACAGTAAAAGTAAAAAGTTAATGATTCTTTAAATGGATGCTGAGATCAAAGTGAGGCTCTGCAACATATATGGCTCAAATAAACTTCAAACCAACACCAACATATTTAGTAGAAATGCCAAAAAGAAAAAAGTGCATAAACAATTCTCAACTTGTGGAACCCTTAACTGATTATTGATTGGATCAAGTAGATGATTAACCAATTCTGATGAAAGATAAAACCTGAGGGGGTTTAGTGCTTGCTGGATCTTCAGCAAACAAACCCACTCAAATAGACTATAAATCAAAAAGATTGTGTCCTACTTGGAAAGCTTACTTTTATACAATTGCATCATCGTCTTCAGTGACAAAAACAACATTTTAGAGCTAGCTCTTACATTAGGTTTGAGACTAACTATACTTGCGGTGTGCATATAATTCATAGTTATATAAAACTGTTCTCTTCAAACAATCTTTTACCCAAGTGGCTAGATAAACGAGTAGCTAATCAAAATAGAGCAATAGAAAACCTCCAGGACCACCACTGCCACTTTATTGAAGGTCTAAAATTACGCAGTCTCTCAAATGAAAGCATAATTCCTCGCATTACTTGAAAATTCTCAAGGTAGGCCTTATGTTTCTTAGATGACGGAGACGTCTAGCAGGGAGAGTGGGATCTGTGAAGCAGGATGGCGCGTCTTACGGGCGTAAAGCTCATTCTCAGAGCAGGCGCAGTGATAATTGAATTGAGCCTGTGGGAAATGAGCTAGCGCTAGCATCTCAGATCTCTCTGATGGATCCGTCCTCGGTGATGTCTATCAGGCCGCGATTCACTGATCCTCCTGCATTAACGGGGGAGGAGAAATGACCCTCCAAATCTACTAGGATGAGTGCCTCAATTTCCCCATATCCAGCTAATTTGGGTGCGAGAGAAGCGTGAGCCGAGCTAGGAGTAAAGAGAACGCTTCCCCCACCCCACAACTTCCTTTAAACAGGCCTGCTTTGAATGAATAAAAGCAGGCAAAATGCCCCCCTAAGATGTGCAAAAGGATAAACCCTGAACGCTCTATATTGTGTGTTTGATCCTGTCAATTATCAGTTATGACATGGGTGATATGATTCAAGCCAAATATAAATGCTTCACACAATGCATGAAATTCTACAGTCGGACTAATACACATAAACCTTAATAATCAACTAAACCAAAGCCAGAAAACAATGCACATATAATGCGATTAAGTCATTTGACTCGTCTGCATAAAGCTAATAAAAGAGTTTATTAATATGTAATATAAATCTATATCAAGAAAATGTTTAATTCTATAATTCAGTGCTTTGTAATGCTGAATACAGCAAAGTATGTTGGGAAAATCAGAGTTGCATTAATTATATCAAATCTGAAACAATTTAAATAAATTAATTGCACACTTTATATTCAAGAAATGGCCCTTGACCTCTAACCTCACTTACTCATAATGCTGTTTTTGTATTAAACTCTCCCCTAATTTACTGTTCAATTTTAAAAGTTCATTACACGCAGTGCACAGTATTACATACTATACCAATACATCTCTTAAACATCAGTTTAACGCCAGAGCTTAAATATTATGCAGAAAATGATTTGTTTCAATCCACCCGGAGCAAATTTTGCCGCTTTTGACAGCTTGATTTGCTGACAAAGTCAGGTTGTCACAGTTATTCACCAAAAATTAATTTTAAAAGGTCTGTATTTGTAAGCACTTAGACAAACAGCACATTTTATTTCAATTCTGCGATTCGATGTCAAGAGTGAATATTTCAGCGATTGGATAATTCATCTGCTGAATGTAACCTCAAAATTGGCTGTGTAAATATGGACTAAGCTGAGATTTGCATTGGCTAACATTTGGGAGGGAGAACAGAGTTATTTAAGGATGAGCTTAATGCAGTCGATACGCGAGCGAAGGAAGATTTCGCTCATATTCCTAACACTGTTGCACACTCACAGTTCTGAGGCAACTGAATTCACGTTTTAATCAATGTCTAACTTTTTTTTAGATTTGCAAAGACGTAGAGAAGACAATCCTGATCCATTTACTTTCCTGCAGAGGCGTTGTGGGCCCTTGGTTCTAGGTCATGATAAAAATAATCATTTCATTTGTCACCACCTTTGCTCATGCGCCGATCAAAACAAAATACTTCAACCGCATTCCTTTCCACGTTTATGAGCATTTTAACTCAAGCACAAAAACATAAGGAAAACAAAGCCTTATTGTGGCAAAGATTGTGAAACTAGAGCAAGGTGGCGTCACCAGCCGTGACACTGTTATTACTCATCGAAGAGACGCCAAACAGGAGAGGTGGGGCTCAGGGAAAGAGTCAACTCAAGGTCAGCTGTCTTATGAAAGACATTCCGGCCAAGTGTTTCGCCTTCTCGACTCCGTGTCGCTTCTACCGAAAGCTGTGCAAGTTTCGACTCATTATCTCTGTACACCTCTCTAATAAAAACGAACCGATGGGACTGCTTGTCTCTGTGCATTTGTATCTCTGTCTCCTTAGAAAAAATAAGGGTGCTCTAAAAATAGCATACGCTAAATAAATACACTTGAAAGAATTCTAATCACATGTTATATATTCTGTTTTTGCTTAGTTTTTTGCAAATTTGTGAATATTTGTTACTTTCTTCTTCAGAAGCTTTAAATAATAGCATTGGCTTAATAGACAAATACTTTTTATTTTACTACTATACATTGTTTTTCTTTGCACATTATGCAACTGAATATCTACATATCTGCATTTATTTTTAACTTGTGACATTATTGACTTTTTCTCAAAAAAAAAAAAAAAGGATATGGCCTCTGGATACACTGTAATAAAAATAAATAATAAAAAAATAAAGTCGTAGATGTAGGTAACTAGATAGCTGCTGATCCTCATTGACTTTCATATATTTTCTTCAAATATCTGCTTTTGTGTTCGATCAATCATTGAGGTTTGGAAGCACTTGAAGGTGATTGAATGATGAGGTTAACTATTCCTTTAACTATACTCTCCCACAAAGTAATGAGCTAGTGATACCATATTGAATAAATAAGACAATTGTTGGTCTCTCATATCTCATAGGCTTATAGACATACTAACAGAAATGTTAACATTCAACATTTAGTCATTGTCCACTAATAAAAAACAAAAAAAACATATTGGCTATTTTTAGGCACAGTAAAAGCTCCTTTGATGGTTTGCAAAAGATCTGATTAATTCATCACTGTTTAACAGCAGAAAAAAACCTGTAGCGACTTGCTGTTTGGTGGCAAACTACATTTGCTGTGGTTATTTTTTGTAAGGAGTTAGACAAATGACCGCTTTGATCGTTCTAATGGCAACACAAATACTCCCATAATTTCCCTGAATGTTCATCAATGGAAAAACTTTTATATCAAGTCAAAATTTGTTAAAAGCAACACTGAAAGGGCTCCAAAATCCGACGTGATTGCTGTGCATGTCACCTCAGCGCCCGGCGCTAAAACACACATAGCTAGTGGTGCAAGGATCCTCAACAAACACATCTTCCTTTGTTCAGGAAATCCTTTCTCCAACACGAACTGCAAAGCTGAACTTTGGGCAATGCAGAAGCGTCAAATCCAAACACAGCTTTTCTCTCTTTTTTTTTTTCACCCTCAAGGATGAGTGATGCTCGCGGTTTCGACCTGTCCTTCAAACAAACCAGCGGGACACTGAAGTGAGAAAACACTCCAGGACATTCCGGGGTTCTTTTCCAAACTGGAGAACATTGGGGAACAAACAAAGTTGATATAAATGTGTGATATTCGGATATGGCAGGCACTTGGGCGACGTCGGTGCCACTGTGGGACACATGCGGAGAGGATTGTGGGAGGTATTGTGTGTTCAGGGATGTACATCACTGCAAATATTTACAGAGCAGCTGATGTACAACAGAGGAATCACATGACTGTCTCTTCCGAATACATGCTCACGTACATGTGCTTAGATCAAATCTACGTCAATGATGCTCTTCTCTAAAGAACGAACAAGTCATTAAGAACTTAGCACAAGAGGACTGTGCTTCACTAACCCACAGCTAGGCCCTCATGAACTCTGTATCTCTGACCTTTTGTGACCTGATCGTGAGGGAAATTTGCTTTATACACTTATTCATGTTCACATCAAGGACAAGAACAATAATGATAATGATAAAGATATAGTAAAATGGCAGAGAAACAATATTGGAGGAATCATTAAAAAAAAAGCTAATGAACAATAAAAAACAATGACAGCCAATCAGAATTCATCAATGAGCTAAAGAATTTAAAGCGACAGACGACATCAAAAGATGAATTACCAACCAAAATCTGCTCCAGTTTTCATCACTATTATGCAAAAATAAAGATATATTTATTTCTTTAAACTGTAAATAATTTTTACAACACAGTGTAAAAATAAAATAGCACTTTGAAAGGCAAGTTTAATTCTGTCTTACTGTAATAAAAGCAGAATGAAGAGAATCATCATTAAATGATGTGAATGACAGTTCTCATTCTCTGTGAGAAAATATCCACATTACTTTTACATGAATGCAGTTTTATGTATTCTGGACAAAAACAGTCTGCTATGATGCTTGATATTCGAAAAAGGGGAATGTGTTATCATATTATTTTTATTTACTATATTATAATCATAAATGCATTTGTTTGTACCATTCACTGCGCTCTTAATCTTCTAGATATTTACCTGTAGAGGCTAATGAATTAGAAGTCAAGCATTTTTAAAGAATATAGTGTACTTCCGCCTTGCGAAATAAGGTGCAGATTTCAAATTTCTGAATCATTTTTATTTTAATGACAGGCAAAAGCTTTTCAATCCTCTGTTCCCGCTCTCTTAATAAATTCTCCAACTCAAGTGCCAACCATCTACTAAACATTCCTGAAATACAAGTGCGTAAAAAAGCTGTAAAAATGCCACTCTGTGAAAGTGGCCCATCATTGTTCGGCCGGCCTCCTTTGGGAGCGTGAATGTGCTGAAAAGCCGAGGGGAGGCCGGGGCAACAGGACCAGGCACTCCGTCCTCATTACCACTTGATGTTTGAACACAGGCCACAGGAGTGACCGTTTAAATTGCCCCCTGTTCAAACAGTTCCCAAGCATCTGTGGTTCACAGCAAAGTAAGCCTTGTTTGTTTTCCTCTCTGTTTCATGGGCCATCACTAGGTCGTCTGGAATCCTGCTCGCAACTGGGTGGTAGGAGTGTTAGCATCATACGAGTGTCAGCCCGAAACAGTACAGCTCTTAAGAATGCATGTATCAGAGCTCCTGTGATGCTGATTTCAAATTAATTTGCTTATATCATATAAAAAAAGGGAATTACAAGGCTTAGAGTTAGGAGCCACTTTACTTACTGGGTTGGAAACATGATATCAGTTCAAATAAGCCTGACAATCCTCATATCTGGATTCTTAGTTAACAAAAACATTTTACATTATATAATTTTTTTTTTCTCCAACAGTTTCTGTAATTGTTTTTGGTTTGTGATAGAGAGAGAGAGAAATCTTCAAGAAAAAACATACACACAAGTTGGAGAATCTCACAATATCTATTATATATATATATTTATTTATCGAATGAAAGCTCTCAATTAGCTCTTTCCGCAGGCAAAAATATACTGTCAACCATGAGTATAAAATATAGTTATAAACATTATAATCTGCAAAACATTGTAATATTGTAAAAATAAAAAAATATAATATTACAAAAATTTTTCTAATATAAATTATCTAATAATAGCATCATAATTTAAATAAAAGCATTTCTTTTTCAAAGAATCATTATTTCCTGCCATAATAAATGAGCATGTAAGAGAATAAAACAATGAAACATCCACGTTAGATATATTACAGCGGGAATGTCATAATGCAAGGAAATTCTAATAGACCATTCATCTTCATGCAAAAAAAAACCCATCCTATTTTAAAAATATGACCTGAACATGTTTTTATAAGGCTGACCCAAACATCCACAAAAAAAAAATCTTCATTTCGAGATCCTTTCAAGAGATGCCAACCTCTCGTTGGGTTTTACAGCTCCAGTCTTTGTATGTTTGTGAGTGCGCTGGCCTTTCTGCTAGGTTTATTTGGTTTCAGATCACAGTAACCAGGCTTCCACAGTTAAGCAGTGCCCATCCTAGGTCTATTCCTTAAACCAACACAGAGACACAAAAGAGGAGGACAGAGCCCTGAGGAATCCCTCTGTCACTGGCGGACCACCCACTTAGGGAGCAGACAAGCCTGTTAGGCCACACGGCACTCCATTCTAGGGATTTTGAACTTCAATGGGACCCACAAGGAAGCCGAACGGGTCGTCAACGCGCCTCCTGCTCTCCGTGTAGCTAAGCATGGCAGAGAGAGTGAGACGTGATATCAGGGTGGGTGGCTGTCCGAAAAGCAGAGCAGGAACACACCATACCGCCGTAAGAGGACCAGAGTTGATGGGACTAAACAGTTCGTTTACGTTTGCTGACCGGACGGCCCACACAGGGGGAGGGGGGCATGCCGGGTTATGTCAAAGGTCAATCCACCTGCTAAGAACAAAGCTTGTTGAGACTGTAGCCCCATTTCTGCTCTTGTCGGGAAGTCCAGATCAGCTCCATAGGAAACTTAGCGTGTTTGTTATGATGGACTTGGTGTGTGTGCTTTGAATTTAGACTGCAAAAGGACAGTTATCCCATGCAAGAAAACAATCCAGCGTCTCAGTTGTAATAACACGACCCAGCCTACAGCAGTCCGCTTATCCCAAACCACGTCAGACAAATAAAATCAGCAGGGAAACAGACGCAAGAGAAACGCAGCATCACAGGCGTGAAAATTGGATTTGGGTTCAAAGATGTACGGTCACACTTATTCAGCTGTTCTGTGCCACTTTGAAAACTGAAAAAGCATGGACGATATTGACATATAAAAAGACCAGTGGCTGATAAATTGATCAAATGTTTTTAAATAGCTGTATTTTACAATATAGTCATGGCAAATAGGCAAAAAATGCATACAATTGCTGAAATGTAAATACTTATTTCGCCCACTTAGGGAGCAGACAAGCCTGTTAGGCCACACGGCACTCATTCTAGGGATTTTGAACTTCAATGGGACCCACAAGGAAGCCGAAGGGGTCGCCAATGCGCCTCCTGCTCTCCGTGAAGCCAAGCACGGCGGAGAGCGATGTGATATCAGGGTGGGAGGCTGTCGGAATAGCCATGCGGGACCACACTGTACCGCCGAGCCGAGTTGATGGGACTAAACAGTTTGTTTACCATTATAAGGTTCTACCAATTTTATATGTTGTTGATGGATTTTTTGTTGTTGTTGTTAATTGCGTTGCTTACTATATACTGAAAATTTACAATAAATAAATAAATAATAAACAAACTACAGTTAAATCTTTAATGCCAAATATACATAGGCTACAAAAAAATTTTTTAATGCCATATATATATATATATAAGCTAACTCTTACTATATTCATCTGACACATCCAATTCATGTAATATAATATCCAAAAAATGCAAATGTTAATTTAAAAACATTTTTATATTTTAATATATGTATATTCAAAAGTTTACAAGGTTACAAACCAATATGCAATTTAATGACAATTATTAAAAAATGCTGGTTCACTATTTTGATTGGCGCCTATTTATTCAAACAGTATTTAAATGTACTTTCCTGTTTGTATTAATCCAATTGTCTGTGTTCACTAAATGCAATTACAGTTCAACGATTTACAACATAATTTCATACGCAGAGCAAAAAAAACTGCACTGTGTCCCAATATTACATTTTTGTTTCCAGAACTGCTTTCTGATAGTAATACAACACTCACAAATGTAAGGCAACAGTGCTGATATTGCTAATCAATCCTTATATACATGTTAAAAACACCAAACTTTCAGAATTGAATGAGAAATGTGCTTGACGTTTTAGAGGAACATGCGCATTGTTATGCTGATGTCGGCTAACTGCCGCTTGGATCCTGATAGCTGTGCGCTCTTTATCTGTAGTAAAGGATAATATGTGTGGCAAAGCCTTAAACTAAACAAACATTCAAGCTGATTAAAGAGAGAGTTGGGTGGGATCAAATGCTTCATGCTTATCTGCCACCAAAAAGGAAGGAGATGGCTTTAATACAGGTGACTGCAATGCAAAACTTCACACAAAAAACCCCTACAGATAATATTAATGAGCGTAAAACACAAGCGCATATGCGTGAGTGGCAGACAATGTCTGCGCACAAAAAACACACAAACCCATAAAAATCAGGCACGCAGCCATATACCCAGAGGCGCACATACACACGCTTGGCGTCTAAGATATCAGGATACATGTTAAGTAGATCCTGTTCCAGGTCTTGGCCTCCACCCATCACTAGGATGTAACGCTTTGGGTTGGGCTGTTCTGCTGCAGGATGTGTCAGCACATCAGAGAAACAGCTAACCTGGCATTAACTCCCAAAAAAAACACACAGGGGTCATGCTATGAAGGATCGAACCTCATCGGTGGCCTTTACAATGCACGTTGCTGTTTGATAGCGAGAGACAGAGGCTCATGTGCAGCTCTCCAACTTATATACATAGATTAGGTCATACAGATGGAGACTAGACAGTGCCAATGCAAAGTATAAAGAGGCAGCAATAACGCTTCACAACAAATGAACCACTGTTACAATTATTATACATGGAAAATGGTTCGAATTTTGTTGTATTCAGTATATACACACACTATTGTTTAAATGTTTAGGGTCAGCAAAGATTTATTTGATCAAAAAAACAAAAACTGAAATATTATTACAATTTAAAATAACTTTTTTATTATGGTAATATATTTTACTGTGTCATGTATTCCTGTGATGCAAAGCTGAATTGTCTTCAGTGTCACATAATCCTTCATAAATCATACTAATAATACGATAATTATATTTTTACGAAACTAATTTAATATTTAATAATATTACTGGTTACTATATTCTGGAAACCATGATATGTTTTTCCCCACTATTTTTTTAATTAACAGAAAGAGATGCCCATTCTTTTTAACAGATTCTGTTACTTATCAAATTAATGTGTACTTGCCGAATAAAAGTATTACTTAATTAAAAATAATCTTACCAAAGTGTCTTTAACTTTTGAAGAATAAAGTATACAGAACAATGTACAAACTTAAATGGATGTTCATTTGGGTGTTAAAGAAATACGGTTTGACCAAAAGGACAAATGGAGCACCATGCAAACACCATGGTACATGAATATTTAGTGTCATGTTTTTATCATCTTATACCACATGACATTTAATAAAAGTACTGTCTGTTATTTGCAGGCTTTATTAAACCTTAATAGGATTTTAAATGTTGACATTCCCAATACATGTCATTCTTAGAACCCTCTGATATTTGACTGTTTTCGAAAGCCAATAAATACCAAATCTTTCAGGGTAATACAATGAAGTAATGCTTCAGCGGTCCTGAATATATGACATGACAAGGATGCCCTCTAGTGTCCATATTTAAGAATGCACTTTTATCCAAAAGTCAGAATAGTGTATATTACTAATAACCAAAAGATTTATTGATAACAAATAAAACAAAAACAACAACCCCTTTATCAAACACAAAGAGCAACATTCTGTACTCACCTTTGTACATATCAACCAGTGAATCCTTCAGTTCCTGTTTGTGCATCCATGACAGCTGATGAAGCTCCTCTTCACTCTCTGAGAAGTTTTCCCTTAAAAATCAACAGAGGATGCGGGTCAATAACTTATTGCTGCTATTCTTCAATGCTAGTACTTGAGCGTGTTGAGTGGGTGGTGGTCATGTGTTTACTAGCGCTCTTGTCTAATTTAGACAAATCTCTTCTGCAATGTTCTCATGCGCTCAGGGCTCACATATGAAAAGCTGAGTGTGTGACCAGCCCTACAATTACTTTCCTTTCTGAAAAAATATCAAAGTAGCTGCTACATTTATAATGTATGGGTTTCTATGACTGGGATATTCCATGTTCAAAAGCACAAGGGTATGATATGGTTTGAATTTTTGGATTAGAATGCAGTTATTGAAACAGATGAGCTGGAAATCTGTAAAAATATTAAATAAAATACCACACTTCAACTGCTACAGCAAGCGCTAGCCACATATCTGAATTGGGTGCTGATGTGAAAAGAAACCAATCAGCTGTGCCGTGTGAATAATAATGTGATTATATTACATATACATACACACTAATTTTCCAAATCAACACATTTTATAAAGTGAGCTTTTATATACCCTATTCAGTGTTTGTAGTGTGCAGGGACCCTGTGAATCTTTTCAGGAAGATCTGAAGTAATTACAACATCAGATCAGATGCAGTCTTTTTTAATCGAAGCGAGATGCCGATGCTAAAAAAGCAAGAATTTTAAACTCAGCTTCTACAAAATAATGAATTATCCACATCCATAAATTATCCTTTTTTGTATTGATTACATTTTTGAAACTGTAAATGTAGGCCTACTGTAAAAAAATTATCATGATTTTAGCGGCAAAAAAACCCTGTTTTTAATGGTTAATGGTAAATTCCTGTCAAATTTACAGGGAAAAAAAATCTTTTTTTTTTATTTTTTGCGTAATCGGTTATGTTCATATTTATAAGCTGCTTGTGATGTGTTTTTATTCATCATGTGATTTTTCATCACCAGCAGCATTTGGTGCTCATTAGTATATTTCAAATGTACAAAGCAGATTTCAGTACTTTAAAAGCTTGCTATATTAACATTACATCATGTTATTTAACTCTAAATTTAACTTAAAGCCGCAAAACCTAAAATGTTGTTTGCATATTTTTCATGGTCGAATTCCAGCAACCACAGCTGCCAGTTTTTTTACTGTACATTTTTTTGCGAGTGTAATTATTAGATATTCTATTGCGGCTACTGTACTATTGTATACTACACATAAACAGAATAAACAGAAAAAAGATTAATATTTTAACAAATTTACCATCTAATATATTTTCTCATTAACAGATCCTTGACTCAGGAACTGAGATTGCTTAAAAAACAAAGGCTGGAAATAGATTAGACCAAAACAGAGAACACAACAGAGGTTTAATATTCTGATGCAATTGTAAAAGCATTCAACATTGCACTTGCTTTTTAAACGCTTGTTATTTAAACAGATTTCAAATGTTTCTTTAAAGTTCCATTTAAGTCAAACTTAATCTGAATAAATGTCAATGTCATTACAAAATCTCAAACCAAGTGGTATTTACTGTAATGAGAGCTAGCGCAAGCATGCAGTTTCTGTAATGAAATACACCCGTGGTTTCTCTGCTAGGACAACTGTGGGAACTTGAGGGGATAATAGTGCTTCAAGTCATGCCGGGAAGATCATATAAATGTCAGAATAACTGTCAAAATAAATGTAATTAGTGGGAAAAACTAAGTTGCATGTACAAAATAAAATTGCACCATAATACAATTCAGTTCAACACACACCCAACTTGTATTCTTTATTCATCCTTTTGCAGATGAAGTAAAACATCTTGAAAAAACAAAGAAAAACAACAACCAAAAAACAAAATAATGTGAAAGGAAGTTTTAATTATGAGTTTCTAAGTTAATACAAACTTCCCAAGGGAATGTGAATGCACCAAAAACTCTTTTTTTAATATAGATTTAAATTTAGATCTAATAAAATGCCAATTTGAACTGTGACTTCAATGTTTAACTGGTTTTGTATTGTAATTAACCGATACTTTCTTACAACTACCTAAACATTTTAGACTTTTATAAGGAAAAACAAACAATTGTCTTCCTGACAAAACTAAAAGTTACACATTATTCTGAGATCTAGAAGACAAGACGATGGCTATCAGTTAATATTAACAAAGTGTGGCATCCAATTTCTTTTAAATAACATTTCATATTTATATATCAACACCTTGCTAAATGCAATTTATTTTACTTATATTGCTATAAACAGTAAACTAAAATCTAAACATTTTCCTAACCTCACAGGTTATTATGTCCTGTTATGTACATCACTGTAACTGAGATCCCATCATACTCACTTTGTAGACAGCTCATTCTCCAAAGTGGATATTTTGTGTTTTGCCCTCTGAAGTGCACACTGAACATCCCGTGCCATGCTTCTGATATTCATGTATGTGTTAGTGTGTGTAGTAAACCGGCGTTTTCTGACTGGACACTATATACTCCATCTCAGCTTGCACATCCCATGCACACGCATGCAACATGATCCACATGAGGAGACAATGGCTGTGTCTCAAAACCTAGTGAGTTCCACTTCTACATAGTATGGCACCATGTTTTAAATGTGTCATTTTTATGAATCATGTTTATGTGAAGGTGTTCTTTGAAATCCCCAACCCCCAGTTTCACAGACAAGGCTAGTCCCAAATTAAAAGGTGCGTGTCTGAGCTGTCTCAATTAAAAATATCTTGCTCTGACTTATCTTTAAATTATTGTTCTGTGTCAAGTTGAACACCTGGATTTCTTCTTGCTGAAATATCTTAATTGAACTAATGCCTAGTTCTGGCTTAAGCTAAGCCCTTTTTTTGAAACCCGGCCCAAGAAATATTAATGCACGATAATAATTTAATTTTAATCATTGGCTTATATGGGTCAATGAGAAGGAAGGTCTTTTTTATTCTTTTTTTTTTTGTGTGCGAGTCCAATTTCAATGTGTAATTTAATAAAAAAAACTCAAAATATGTAATACAATAACAATATTAATTAAGTGTAGAAGGTTTGTAAATGACTATTATAAATTACTGTTTATATTTTATTTTAATTAAAATATTATAATTAAAATTTTAAAATTATTTAATAATAATAATAATCATATTTAATATACACACATATGCACAAAACATATTAATTCAGTTTTAATAGAATATATGTTGTGTGTGTGTGTGTCTGTTTTACATTAAAATTATATTTAGAAATTAACATCACCTTGTTAAAAAGTAACTCTTTTTTTAAGGATATACAAAAACAAGTGCCCAAACTGCTGCCTAGGTAGGCAGCTCACTTAGTGTTGAGACACAACCCTTCAACCCATCCGAACAGCGGCGCACGAGTATACGTGTAACAAAGTAACACTTGACTGAAGCTGGAATGTTTCAAACAGGTCTAATGTGTAACTTTTTCAAAACATGCCGAAACTAGTCGAAAGAGTTAAACTAGCGCTTTTAACTTGCTGCCTGAATTCCTCCTAGACTGACACACCGTCTGACGCGGCGTCAAAACACAAACACTGCTTTTATTTTCTCACACTTCATTAGTCATTCAGTGAAAGCATGAATATTTATGCAGTGAGACATCGATAGGAGTGGACATTGAAAGATGGACCGTTGTCGGACTTACCATGATTAGGATTATGGTGTCGGCGTTCATTTGGTGCAGGTCGGACGGGATTGTTTCCTAAAAGTTTTGGAGTGGAACTTCCTATTACAGTGCGCGGAGGAACGCTTCATTCCGGTACACCAGGAAAACGACGTCTGACCACTGGAGGGCGCTCACCACTGACCCAGGACTCCTTGAGACGGACTTTATAAATATAGCATTAGATATAAATATAACATTAGACTAGAATGGGCTAGAAGCAAGAGCCTGTTAATCAGTATATTCTTTTAAATACGCTGACACAATATTTATTGTAGAAAAAGTCATGCAAATAATTTTGAATTGGAAAACTAAATATTTATACGTTATTATTTTTTATGAGAGTTATTTTATTATTTTTATTTGATTTTTTTTTATTTGAAAATAATGGACCGTTTATTATTTTATTTATTTATTTATTTATAAAATATTATAATATATACATTTTTTTTACACCATTTTGTAAAAAAGAAAGAAAATTAAAAACGAGAACGTTTTAATTTATAATTTATTGTTGGTTTTTCTACAATTATATAATAATGTCATAAAAGCCAGTATAAAAGCTACGCCGATTATTTAATTTAAAAAATCTGTTTTTTAGTATATTATTCGTAATACGCTTTTAGCTTCAAAAGGTTTGAAAACCCTTGTAGTAAATCATATTTTGATGTTTATGCTGTGAGGTGTAGTTGCGTCACGTGACATACAGGGGGCGCCTCTATGATTGCTTCTGTTTTTCTCAACCGGGCTACTTGACTTGAACGATGATCTCTCAAGAACTCGTGTGGGATGTATCAAAACAGTGAGCAAAATGCTACTTCAACCGGTTTAACCACGGAAACGTGATTTAATAAACGCAAGAGGTTGCTTTTGAAGTTGAAACTCCAGTGAGGCATATAATGGGATGTACGAACACCGAGTTAATTCATTAATCAGCGCTGTTCAAACTTTCCTGAGGTGAAGGAGATAACTCAGCTCTTTAACAGAAGATGTTATAATGGGGGTTTCTCTTTGTATCCTGCTCTTTTTACTACACTTCAATGAGGGAATTCACGGTAGGTTTAATCGTAATAACTCGCGTGTTTGTGTTTCATTTAACTGCTCAACTGAGGGTGTGTTGACGTGGATACTGTGATTCACGATAAATATCAGTTTAAGGGTAAATATACGGGACATTTTTCATTAACAAAACCAGAAAGTTGTCATAACCCTCTTTTTTTTAACTTTTCGCATAATGATTTATTGTTTTTGTTTTACTGACAGGATGCCATTACCAATCAAAACTAATGGAGCCTAAACATTTGTTTATATAGCATATATATATATATATATATAATTATGGTCGAGCGATTTTTTGTTTTTTAATTTATTTTTAAATATTTTAAGACCACTTTGTTTGGTTAAATTAAAAAGGCACGTTTTGTTAAGCGTCATTTAGCAAAATACATTTTAAAATACGAGTTTAAACAGCGATTTAGATTCTATTAGAACTGAGTGATAGATAGATGGATAGATGATAGCTTGATGGATGGATAAATAGAATAGATGGAATGATGGATAGATAGATAGAAGATGGGTAGATAGATAGAATGATGGATAGATGGGTAGAATGATGGATAGATAGATAGATGGATAGATAGATAGATAGATAGATAGAAAGATAGATAGATAGATAGATAGATAGATAGATAGATAGATAGAACGATAGATAGATAGATAGATAGATAGATAGTTAGATAGATAGATAGATAGATAGATAAAGATAGGTGCTACTTTATTGATTG
>JAUCNO010000279.1:15757290-15775014 GCA_032353835.1 Enteromius viviparus | reverse complement strand
GAACCAAAACCCCATCCATGAGAGAATGGGGAAAAAAACCTTGTGAGAACCAGGCTTAGTTGGGTCCAGTTCTCCTCCGGCCGGACGCCCAGCACCTAATTTCCAGTTCAATTTTAAACACGTTGGATTGTGTAACAACAGCAAGTAACTGCCCTTCAACGTTATACAAGGTTATTTTCACCATTGATAGTATGCAATGTTTCTTGTGCAGCAAATCTGCATACTAGAATAATTTCTTAGGGATCACTTGACACTGAAGACATTCAAAAAAAATGTTAAAAAGAAAACTATTTTAAATTGTAATAATATTTCACAATATTGCTATGCTAAAAATAAACACATCTTTCAAAAACATCTTACCAATGTTTATGTGTCTTGCTATAGTAATCTTGAATATCATTTTAAACTTTCCATTGAACATCTTAGCAGGCTGCTAAATCTATCCCCTTCTGATTGGAATGTAGGCAGAAGGTGGAGTAATACAGATAGACATTAGTAACCTGAGCTTGCTTTGCTAAAGGCTGTCAGGGCTGATAATAACCTGCACGTGTCATGACGTAGTCCAGTTGCCCATTTTCTAGATGCTGATTTACTCCAGTCTTAGACTAAACAGAGTTTGGGTGGAAATTTGCTTTTGAAGGTCTTGCCTGCTGTAAGATTAGGCTAAAGAGGATAACAACCAGTGAAGAGAGAAACTGGCTTAGTTTATTACAGGAGTCACGTTTCCTTGCTGAACGCCACGCTGCCAGCATAACCTATAGATGTCTAATTTTCTTGTGGTGCGTGTCATAGCTGTAAACAAATGTATACGTCATGCATTTTTTTTATGTGAATGCAAGTCACGCAGTCGTTTGCGCAACTGACCTTTGTCTACATAAATCTCAGCACTCTTAGACTGACTGGCTCTTGTCTAGTTGTAAAACTTTGAGACGTATGTGGCTTTAATCCATTCCATTCCATCATTATTAGACAAAGTTGTGGCATTTGCTACTTTTCTAAGTCTATGTTAAGCCAAGTCACATTTATGTATGTAGCACTTCATAAAAATCCAGATAGCAATAAACTGAAAATAGCAGTGTTAATGTTTACTTTGTGAAACAAGTACAGTTTTAATGGTAAAGCAGCTCTAGAAAAGACAGTAGAGTCACTATCCACATCAGTTTAGTTCAGTGACAGTGTGAATGTTTTATTTAAATGCATGCATTTTTGCATATGGTACATTTGGTCAGTAAATGTTATGTTGATTTACATCAACATTGATGGTGTGTAAATGATGCAGATTTAATTTGTAGTTTGTTTTACCCTTTAAAGAGTGTTCCTTTCTTTTTAGTGTTAAATCGGTGCAGCAACAAGATGCCGGGAAGTACTGGTGCGAGGTTGAAGATCACGGCAGGATCATTTCCTCAGAGCCTGCTTGGATTACAGTTGAAGGTATACAAGTTGCTGCTTTCGAATTAATTCGAAGTTTGTTGCTTTGGAGAAAACACTAGATATATTGCCACCCCCTGCTCCTGTTTAAGGTGTGCCTCATTTTGTGGTGGAACCCAAGGATGTGGCTGCGTTTGTAGGGGAGCACTTCAACCTGACGTGTACTGCATCAGGTCCTCCAGAACCTGTGGAGGTGCTGTGGTGGCTGGGAGGCGAACAGAAGGGGGATTTCACACCCTCCCCCTCAGTTCTCTTTGTTGAAGGTGAGAACACCAAGGGTCTGTCCTAATACACACATTCGCTGCAGTTGTACTTGACCATTTGTCTTCTTGCATGACAATTCTGTATCCAGTATTTGCCACAAATTTTCAAGAGTATGTGAAGACTGCAAGTTTGTATAGAATGATAACCTAAAGTGTTGTAGTAATGCAAGTAATGTTTTGCAGAACTTAATTTAGACATATTGGTTTTTAATACTTTGTACTTTATAGTACTTAGATACTGCCATAATGCTGTATTTAGGATCTGGGACAGTTTTATTCATTACTTCTCAAGTGGCCAAGACTGGGTACAGGGCCTCAAAATTCTTTTAAAAGAAAGTTCACTCAATCCATTCAACAGCCAATGGACAAAACTTTTTAGCAAGCTTGCATTTCAAGTCATGAATGTCAACATACTGAATGTTCAATTTCAATTTTATATTGGTCTAATCTAAAGCACATAAATGTTACATTAAAGTCAATTTTCCACAAGTTGAGCAGTGTTAAAGTGAAAGTTCACTTTCTCGCTACTTTAAATATGGTTAAGTTATATTCGCTTTTCCACTGCGTGGTACGACTCGGCTCGGTACGGCTCGGTTTGCACTTCCACTGCAGTTTAATACTGCTTTAGAGTGGGTGAGATTATTCACGTGTCGTTATAGTTGCGCCGCCTCTACTGCTGTGACATCATCGTAATGGTGCAAAACAAACAAACACACAACAATGAGTATTCCAGTTCTCGCTGGATCCGCTCCTCGGCTATCAAAGAGAGGAACATCTGTACTTCCTCAATAGACCACAAAACAGTCATTTTTGGTTAAAAAAAAGGTGCGTTTTTTTCGAACAAAACAGTTGCGTCCGATCCTTCGCTGGCTGTGCTATTTAAATCTAGCGGGTCTGTTGTGTTTCGTGTCGCAAGTTTAGTGACGCAGTAATGACGATTTTCTCCAGCCAATCAGTGACAAGCAGAGTTTACACGTTTTGGTAACTGTACGGCTCGCTTGGAACCTCGACTGAGGTTGTACTAAAAAAAGGACCAGGTACTGTTCCCAGTGGAAAACCCCCCAAAAATGAGCTGTACTGAACCTTACCGTACTATCCAGTGGAAAAGCGCCATTAGTTACTCCCCAGTACTGCCCTGAAAACACTCCTATATTTCATTATTCAGTAGAAGTTTGTTTGTGCATAACATAACTCTCAGTGATTCTATAATTAATCTCCTTATGAAACATCATGTGAAACATCTTAGATTCAGAAATCCTCTTTCGAATCTTCTATCGGATGATTGGGCAGATAAATTGTAGAACTGAGTCACTGGTTACTTTCAGTAGGTGGAGTGAGTTTGTAAGAGTTGTTTTTGAGCTTACTTGTAGTGTAATATTACAGGGTTGTGAGAGCTTTTAAGCGACACAGTGACTTCATTAATGTTTTTGGTATTCAATACCTTATCTAATGTTTTATTACAGATGGTTACAAGTCGTCATGTTGTAGTGAAAAAGACTTTTGCTGGTGGATAATGTCAAGGCCAGTTTACCTCCCTGCCTTCACGTTTTGTAACTGGATCTATTGTTCTGTGAGGGAATGCATTATAGTGATCAATACTGTCAGTGTGGTGAGGCCCAGTAAAGTAAACTTTACATTTCAATAGCGTAATGCTGAGAAATCATTGAGTCATTAGGTATATGTAATGCGTTCATATTATCAGCCACTTGCACCTTTGGCATAAATGAGTTTTTGACTCACTCAGTGTTGAGCTGAGCTGTTGTTTTTTCCAAGCAGTTTACTGAGGACAGATGACTCTGTCTTGATTCAAAACAATGTCACAGCTGCCATGGCCTTGTTCCTTGTTTACAAGGCGGGCTCAGACATGAGATCAGGGTGTTTTTTTTTGTAATCTTTGAGTTATTGAGAAAAACTCCTTTTGTCTGATTCACTCTTGATTCATGTTTAACCAGTTCTTCTTGATATGTGTGTGTGTGTGTGTATATATATATATATATAGTACTCAGTATAGATTTATTTATATATATATATATATATATGTATTTATATATGTATATATGTATATATATGTATTTTAAAATATATAAAAATTCCCATGAAAAAAAATGTTAGATTATAATGTCATTTTTGTGTAAAAAATAATAATGTCATTATTTCATTCTTTTTATATTTGAGTGACATGCCACCCATTTAATAGGCTTTTTTTCAAGCTTATTTCGAGAGATCAGTACACCATAAAGTGCTGACCACAACAATATGTTTCTCATTTGCTCAACCAGGTGTGAATGACAGTATAAAGTTTTACTGTGAGGCTAAAAACGCTCGAGGCATCTCTGTGTCACGCACAGGCACAGTACACATTAAAGGTGAGATATACCGCTGTGTTTCTCAGTTAAAGTTCTCATCACTTTTATTGCTCTAATGTAATTGCATACATAATGCAAAATCAGTTGTTGGTTTTTGTTTTGGTAGAAGTCCATCATATATTTTAACAACTGTATTACTCAGTCAACCACAAATGTCTGAAGGCACAAAAAGCTCCCAGCGGAGAGAAGATTAATAGTTGTTGTTTTTATAATGTTTTTCTTTACATGTGATTCTTATGTGCAGTTCGCCCTGATTCCCCCCAGGATATCAAGATACATCATGTGTCTGATTTTAATATAACCCTAACATGGAGTCCAGGTTTCACTGGGCACTCACAGATTTCCACCTGCACTATACAGGTAGAGTTAATACATCGTTTTTAACATTGTTCCATGTTTATCCCCAAGCTTGTCCTATTGCTGTACAATCTTAGTAGGCCCCAAAATGAAAATCTATGTATAAATTTATTCAACGTCTTGTTATTCCAAACCTGTATGACCTTCTCTGTAACACATACTGTAGCAGATGTTAAGGAGAATGCTTTACAGTTCTGGTTGGGTGAACTACTTCTAAGGTCCTTTTAAAGCACGCAGCCCCATTGACTTGCATTGTATGAAATCCTTTTTTTAACAATATAGTGTTAGGTTATCAGATAACATGATGCGCTTTTTGTTTTTAGCCTAGATTGTGCTAGTGACCCTTAAAATAGATCTTCATTACATCTGAAGAAGAGTGAGACATCTGTAAAAACAAAGCAGTCCCACTTCTCTCTTCGAAAATATTTTCATCTAAAAAAAATTATATAAGCTTATTTCTACCATGAAATACATACCTAAAAAGGTAATTGCAATTTGTCTCACAATTCTGACTTCAAGTCTGAGACCAAAAACAATTGTTCATAATTTACCATGATAAGAGAAGTCTGAGCTGTGTAGATAAAATTCCACAATTCTGACTTTTTCCTCATATTTGTAAGTTTATAAGTTCTAATAACCTTATTCTGTGACAAAAACAGTAAACTGAAAATTTGGAATTCAAGGGGGAAAAAAATCGTAATTATGATTATTGTTATTTGTATCTTTTAAATGTGTATTTTTTTTTACCAGTTTTACCAAGCTCATATTTGGATTCTATGCCATCATGGGATGAGAAATATCTGACTGTGATCCATTTGTAGGTGTCAAAGGGACCTGGAAAGAAGGTAAAACTTACTGATGTGGAAGTGGTAGTTCCTCCCTTCCAGCATGTGTTTGAGGGACTCAGCTGTTACTCAAATTACAGTGTGAGAATCCGGTGTTTTAACGAAGTGGGCTCTTCCCCCTTCTCTCCGTGGGTGGACTTTCACACTCCAGAGGCAGGTTTGTGACACATTAGATAAGCTATTGTCATTATGCATGCATTGTTTCTTTCTAATGTGTTCTGAGTCAAATTTACATTAATGGCACTGCTATTGAAATTAAATTACAAACTTACTATCATGAATTTGACAGACACTTTTATCCAAAACAGCTTGTATTGTATTCAAAGTAAGCATTTTTTTAGCTCTTACATTGACTGAGAATCGAACCCATGACCTTGCCATAGCCAGTTCAGTGCTCTAGTGTTTGAGTTTAGAGAATGGTAAGGTTCCCATGGGCAGAATTAATCAGACCTTCTCTTGTCAAAATGTTTTATTTTTTATTTTAGTTTATATCCAATTAAATATTTTAAATAAAAAATGTTTTTAAAATATTTAATTGACTATAGACTTCTACTAATGAGTGCAGTGTTGATGTAATTTTAAAATACCCCATCATTATATGCAGGCCATAAATGAGCTTTTTGAAGGCCCCCTGAAATGTGTATATATTTGAAACTTGGTTAGAAGGGGTTAGATTTGAAAATCATGTTTAATGCTGTAGATTCTACACTTGAGAAAACAAGACATATTTTTTAGGATTTGTTTAATAGGTGATATGACAATTAAATATTTTAAATAAAATTAATACAATTAATAAAACATTTAAGAAAATGATTAAATAACTAAATTACTGTAATTTATTTTATTTATTTATTTTAATCCTGCATTTTTTTCATGTGAAATATTGTCTGGACATCCTTATACTTTGTGTCTGGATGAAGAGTGTTGAGGTACTAAGAAGAGAGGAAGGAAGAAAGGAAATAGCATTTCCTTTCCATCTCGAAGCAAGCTTATAGCTACAACATGCTTTGCTGCATACATCACTGAATTATAAGGCTTGGATCAATGAGGGCTAATTGACACTAACATTTAATTCCAAACTGTGGCAAAACAAGTCCTGAGTGACTAACATTTTCAACATTCCATAGGGATTAAAACCGCTAGCCAGTTTGACCAACGTTTTTGATGGGTTGGAAGTAAACAAACGACCCAGAGATCTGGTTCTGGCCAGATGCCTGGGGCGAGGGGGTTTGGAAGGAAAGGAGCTGCTGGATGAGTTTGAGGAGCAGAAGGGGTTTCTGAAGTTGACCCTGTTTGCATGTTTGTAAACTGCTAGCACTGGCTGCAGTCCAGTAGATTCCAGGCTGAGTGGTACAATGCGCCATTGTGTGTGTCCCCAATCCATATCAATGCAGTGCTGCCATATGCAGCTTCCAATATGGTGCCACCTACTGGCCAAAACAGTCGTTGCAACTGGACATTTCATTGCAGAAAATGTGAACACCATCTGGGCCAGACTTATTTATTGTTATGCAGAGTTGTTTGACTCATACTTTTGTTTGTACAGTGGTAATTGACCCTTCTTTTTTATTGTTTTTATATCTTTCTCAAACAGCACCATCAGCAGCTCCAAAAAACTTTACCTTTGAACTCAGTGAGCAGCAGCTCACTCTGTCCTGGGCAGCACTGGATCAGGAGGAGCTATGTGGAAAGTTACAGGCATATAAAGTGCAGTGGAACCAGGGAGGAGAGAGTCAGGTACATCATTGTAGAGGAAAAGACTTGAACCTAAAATAATTATCTATAAAAACATTCTGAGTTGAGGTGAAATTGCATTAATTTTACTAATGCACAAGCGCTCTTCTTAATGAGCATTTGAGAATGCAGATAAAAGCATAGAGCGCCATCTGTTGTTAAAATCTAAGCTCAGAAGTGATTCCAGATCAATCGCAATGCATTCGAAAAATCTCAGAATCAATTAATGACTCAATTTTGCATTATTGCCCAGCCCTAACTAATGCAGTTATTAAACTGAACTGAATCAACATTGAATCCAAATTGAAATGAATAATGACTCTACTGTCTTCTTTAGAGCTGATTTAAAGCTGAAATTGAAGCAATTTTGCAACATTAATACTGTTATTGTATGTATTGTATACAGCTCTATATTAATAAATATAACTAAAAACATGCTGGCAAACGAATATTACTGCATTTTGTTAAATATTACCTTTATCCCGTTTTCAGTTATGGGTAAAAAAATATATAAAAACACTAGTTTTGGACATCTAAAGGCCATTGATTTTCCCTTGTTATGAAATTTAAGAGCTACCCAACCTAAACTGTCATGCACAATTTGATTTTTGTCTTTATAGGATCCTTTACTTTTTAAAGGCAATGTTGCCCGTCTTTCGGGTGCAGGACGCTTCTTCAACGCCACTTTCCAGGTTGCAGCGTGCACAATGGCAGGATGTGGCCCATGGAGTCAGCCTGTTCTCGTGCTGCCCGTGTCAGGTCTGTCCACTCTCATTGTCTGCACTCCTCCCTTTTGAAATTAGGATTTCAGCTGTTTTTGTGACCGCATGTTCCCATAATGCAGCACTCTGAGAGATTTTCTTCTTTGTGTGGCTCATTAGGCAGGAATGGCGTGGCTTCAGGCACTTTTGAGCTGAAGTGGTGTTTACCAATGTTTTTGTCTCGTTTCAGCCATGCAGGCTCAGACCCAGAGGGGACATATGTGGGTGGGGCTACTTTTCGGCCTTCTTGTGGCCACCATGGTGGGACTCCTGTTAATCGTACTGGTACGCAACAGAGGCAAAGAGACCCAGTTCGGGTATGTTTTTACTGTGTGACACATTAATATATGCCCAAAATACAGAAACTACCCATTTTGTCTCACATAGTACTGAAATCTGGTAGAATGTGATCTGTTCTTGTACAATTTGGATTAGCTGTGCTTACAATTATAAAAAAATAAAATTGGATATAAAATCTATCAAAGTTGCAGTCCAAGATTTTTAAACCCATTCCAATCATCATGTGCGTGTGTTTTATATTTTTAGGCAGTTTGGTTAAAATGCATTAAAACTGTGAAATATGAGTAATTTTTAATGTTTTGCTCTATATTCAGGTCTGCATTTGCAGCTTCAGGGACAGATGTGCCAGTTTCCTTTACAGCTGCCAGGTCCTTCAACAGACAGTTCCCTGAGCCCCCAGAATCTACTTGTAAGTAACTGTTACTGGCATGCACTGTTCCTTCATTGACATCATTGACTTTTACAGGAAATTAAGAATTTCAACTCTGTTTCCCTCTAGTGGACAGTCTAGGAATCAACAGTGATTTGAAGTCCAAGTTACAGGATGTTCTCATCTCTGAAAGGCTATTAACTCTGGGACGCATGCTTGGAAAAGGTACATTATGATTTGGATGTTCATTCGATTATTAATGAAGGTTCAATACTGAAACCATTTTTCTTGCTTAATATTTCGATATTGTTTGATGAAAAGTTGAAAAGAACAGAATAGATGCTAAAAAAGATAATGAAATATCCTCTTTACTGTCACTTTTGATCAATTTAATGCAAACTTGCTAAATAAAGGTATAAATTCTTTTCTTAAAAAACAAATCTTACTAACCCTATTGTTTTGAATGCTAGTGTATCACAGTTTCCACAGAAGTATTAAATATGTTTTCGACACTGATAGTAAAACACTTGCTGCTCAAACAATTCTTGAGCAGCAAATCAGCATATTTCTGTCATGTGACACTCAAGTGTGGAGTAATGAGGCTGAAAGTTCAGCTCTGCATCACAGGAAGGATTATATGTAAACATATCAATAGAAAAAACACCAATATATAAAAATAAAAAGGATTTCTGAATACAACACTTTTTACTGTATTTTGAATCAAATAAGTGAATCCCTTTGTAATCATAAGACATATGCATACAGAGGGGACAAATAAAATAAAAACATTCATTCATTGTGGTCAAAATAACACATTAGGAAGAATAGTAATAGCATCTGGGTTTTGTGTTCTAGGTGAATTTGGCTCTGTGAGAGAAGCGTTTCTCAAATCGGAAAATAACTCTGGGCAGAAGGTGGCTGTGAAAGTCCTAAAAAGTAAGTGTACATTTAAAATGATTGGTTAATTAGAAGGTGGATGTCGGTGGCCCATGATATTGGTGTTTTCATCATTTCGGTGCCTTGATGCATCTCTCTCCGTACTCTAACAGCTGACATTACCTCATCCAGTGACATTGAGCAATGTTTGAAAGAGGCTGCTTACATGAAAGACTTCCATCATCCCAATGTCATTCAGCTCATTGGTTAGTGGGCACACTTTTCCTTTTTTTGTTGGACTTGAGGGCTACAATCCGTTTGCTTTATTGCGTATAGAACAAATATAATTGTGATTTTATTCCCACAGGTGTGAGTCTACACAGGAGAGCCCATCAGCGGCTACCTGTTCCTATGGTGATCCTGCCCTTCATGAAACATGGAGATCTCCACACATTTCTTCTCATGTCACGCCTCGGAGATGAACCTTTTGTATGTTTGTCACCTATCACTTCCTACATATAGATCTATCTATATAGACATATATAGCATTCTGAAGTTGTGTCTTGTTTTTGTAGACTCTGTCTCAGCAAATACTTATCCAGTTTATGCTTGATATTGCTCGAGGGATGGAGTATCTAAGCAGCAAAAACATCATCCATCGGGATTTGGCTGCTCGCAACTGCATGTGAGTTATTTCATGTGTATGTAACAGCAGTTTGGATGTTTCAGATATTTTTATATTGCGTATTAACCACATATTCTCGTGATCTGCATCCTCACTGTTAGGTTGAATGAAAACATGAGTGTATGTGTAGCAGATTTTGGTCTCTCAAAGAAAATCTACAGTGGTGACTACTACAGACAAGGATCTGTCTCTAAGTTGCCTGTAAAGTGGATTGCTTTGGAAAGCCTGGCAGATAATGTCTACACAACACAGAGCGATGTGGTAATGAACACTGATTGTCTGCATATGTTATTTTTTAATATTGTTAGTATTTCATACTTTTAGACTTTCCTCTTAAAAAAGGAATTACTACTGTATCTTTGCTGTTCTCAACACGGTCGATTATACAATTTAGAGGTCATAATATAAATATATTTAACCAGAAAGCCATGTAATATATTAAAATGAAATTTTCTTAAAACAAAAAAGCTTATGATTTCTTAATTGTCTTTACTATTGTATGTAGTCCTGGTTCATCTGATGATGCTTTTATTGCACCCGGTTCTAATGTTTATTTATGTATTTATTTTTTAAAAAGTGGGCATTTGGTGTAACCATGTGGGAGATCATGACAAGAGGCCAAACACCTTATCCAGGGGTGGAGAACTCTGAAATCTATGAGTATCTTATCAAAGGAGAACGACTTAAACAGCCTCCTGACTGTCCTGCTGACATGTAAGTTTTATTAAGATATTGTATTTTTTTTTAGAAAATAACGTAAGTCTCTAAAATGCACTCCTTTTTGCATTTATTTAATCAAAGACGACAACAAAAAGAGTATTATTGTGAAATATTATTGCAGTTCAAAATAACTTTTCTCTTTTAGTGTATGTCATTCATTTCTGTGATGCAGAGCTGAGTTTTCAGCATCATTACTCTAGTCTTCAGTATCACACAATCCTTCAGAAATCTTTCTGATATTATTTCTTATGTTGAAACAAATTTTCATACTTTTTCAGAGTTCTTTAAAGAATTAAATGTTTAAAAGAGTTGCATTTGTTTTTTAATTTAAAGTCTTCTTATTACTTTTGATAATTTTAATGCATACTTGCAAATAAAAGTATTCCTTTCTTTAAAACGCCAGACTTTTGAAAGGTAGAGTATTTAATATTAGAAGTCACAAAACTTTTTTTAAACCATAATAATATTAGATATTCATTCTACTTGTAAATAAAACTGAGTCTATTTTTTGAATGTTTTACACATTTTTCTGCTTCAAAATTGTTAAATCTACTGTTTTACTTGCTGTTTTTTAAAATGGTTTGATAAATTTACTAACAATTTTACATCGGTGTATATAATATATAAAAACTATTCCATCTTTTCTCACTTCCAGTTATGAAATCATGCACAGCTGTTGGTCTCCTGTCCCAAAGTGTCGTCCTAGTTTCCAACACCTTATTGACCAGTTGGAGCTCTTGTGGGCAAAGCTGAATCCAGCTCCTGTAAAAGAACCGCTGCTGTATGTGAACCTGGAGGAAGGGGATGAAGAACAGGCCTCTGGGCCGGTGCCAGATGCCGGGACCCGTAGTAGTGAAGAGCACTCATGGGGGGTTCCATGGCAGTGTGTAGGTATTGAGGAAGATGAAAAGGACTGGTTAATGGTGTCATCTGGAGCTGCTCTCGCTATTGGTGGAGACTACCGGTACATCATCGGCCCACATAGTAGTGTCATTGATGAAGAAAGCAGGCACTCTGACGACGGCCTGCCTGAGGATGTCAAGGATGAGGAAGAGGATATTATCATTAATGTGTGATTTTTTTCATCATTTTTCTCGATGCTTACATAATCCAGTAGGTAATGATTGCACAACTGGTAAAGACTCTTGTAAAGGAACAGCGAGCCTGTAAAAACATTCCTTCTGATGAAATTCCAGGAATAATGCTTAACACAAAGAACTATTCTCCATGCTAACTCTAGAGGCATGACGTGGACATACAATCAGCTGCTAATACCTTTTTACAAAAATGATTTGACATTTGGCATTCAATGGTAATTACTAATTATGACTGTAGCAAAGCCAGTGTTTCAACAAATGTGATTTTAAAAGTGTAAAATGTACATCTTTGTGCAAATGTGTCGCAAATGCAGCGCCGGCATGTTTTGTAAGTGTCAATCACATCCTGGGACTGGCATATGTGGTTCCTTTGTTTTCAAACATTTCTGCACATTTGTTATGTGGCATGAAGAAATTCTTTTGGATTTATCATGCAAACTATGACATAAGCTCAGACTGTCATTGTTGTATTTGTACTTAAACGGATGTTCTGGGCTAAATATAAGTTAAGCTGTGTAAGCTTACTGAATTATTTCAATGGAAGTGTTTTTGCTGGAGGAAAACAAGATTTGACATCAGTTTCACTTCAGATAATAATGCTATAGAAAATAAGAGCTTGTAAAAACGAACAAAAATGGTTGTGTACATAGAGCAATTGCACTATAAGCATTTTACCATCAACACTGTTTATTAGGGCTGAGTTCTTTTCTATGGTTGTTGCTTTTAAACCAGATCATATATATAAGCGTTCTGAGGATGGGATATGAAGGGACAACAGGTTTCATCATGTGCAAATTATTTTTTTCTTATGCTGTATGTTATGATTACTCAAAACAGCAAAAATTGCAGAATAGAATGAAAGCTTGGTTTGCTTATTGTGTTTTTGAACCTGTTAATGACTTGTGCATATGATCTCTTCAGTGGGCATTTCTAAAATCAGTAGATTATGTGTTTTAGTTCATTACTACACACTGCACAGCTCAGTTTTCAAGTGTTAGGTCATGTAACAAACTTCCATAAGTGTCACGTGTTGTGAATAAATCATTCAGTGTTATTAACCCTTGTAAAAGAGGGCTGCCTGCTCATCTCAGAATGAAATGGGCAAAAATGTTAGCATGAAATATCACAAAGATGATATAAAACTTGGAAACAGACTTAAAAGGGTTTATTATAATTACAGCTATACAGATTTCAACCATAGAAACTAGTTTGCAATACAGTCCAGACAGTGAACAATACCTTTTTAATGCAAACAAAATGCGTTTTTGTTGTTGTTTCATCTTGTTGACCATCTGGGTGGTGCTTACATCTGTGAACTTGTAGAATTGTTTTCCAGTTTAAGCTGTAAATAAAACACTCATTAAATACTCAAAAAGCTGGCTGAGGTTTCAGAAAACCACATAAAATTGAGGTGTGTGTGAAATTGCCCTCAAATCGTTAAAACAGCCTAAAGGTGTATACAGAATTGATAATAGAATTCTTATAAAATAATAATAAATTCTTAAGCATAAACCTACTGTATGAAATCTAGTTAATGGAGAAATGTTCATTGAAAAGGGGCTTTGGCAGCATCATAACCAAAACCCCTTTGTCTCAAAATCTGGCTTATTATGCACAAGATGAATCTAGGATGACAAATCTTTGCATTTGCGCCTCTTTGTTTCAAATTAGATTTAAAATAATGGGGTTTTACGGGACGCCTTTTTTTCTGTGCAATAATCGATGTTCGAATAAAACCGATGCAGTGCGAATCGAGGCAGCCATGATGACGTAAACAAAGGCGTTAAGTAAACGCATGCGCAGTACAACCAACCAACATGCCTCATCAGCCAGAGGCAGCGCCTGTGCACGGTAGTTGTGACGCGGACGAGCGTGCAGTTTTGAACGGCGACGTCCTGACGTCACCGCACGCACGCAAACCTCGGAGGGTGAGACGCACGCTGTAATAATGTGAGAAGGGAGGGAGAGAGCAAAACAGCTTTAACGAAGACAGGAGAGAGAGTATGCATAATATGCATTTCATATTGACAAAAGGTAACAGTCTAATCCGGATAAACCTGTATCTGTTAAAGAAATCGGCAAACTTGGCTGCACAATCTCTTTTCCGTTGTTATTCCGTGGCCAGAGCAGATCATCTCTCAGCGCGCTCGCATCAGATTCGCCCGCCATTCGAGATGCTTCGACGTGCACGCGCCATCCGCGCCAACTTTTAGTTCTCGGGCCTATTAGAGACATGCGCCATCGACGAATATAACTCGACGCCCGTTACGCAAAAGGTGACTGAAACTCCATTTCTTGACTTTGAATGGACAAATAACGTTTATGCACGTCGGTGGTTGCCACGTTTTCGCACCTGTGAGTTAGGTAAAATAAGCAGTCTAGTCATGTTGTTATGGTAAACGACTTCGCTCGTGAGCCTTTTCGGTGTTCATGCGCACGCCGCGTTACAAGTGCGTTTGACGTTACCATCTAGGTGTGTATAAAAGAGTAGACTTGTAACATTTGCAAAATCATGCGGCTATGGTCTTTTCATGACACCGTCAACGCATATTTGCATTTATTATAATTTTCTTTAATACGTAAAAATTATTGGCGGTATGCAGCCCTTAATTATAAATTGGGCGTCTTACATCTTTACCCTCATAGGAAACAATTTATGATTTATTATAACATTGTAGAATCCTATGCAGCATTTACGCTAACTCTTGCATACTAGCCATGTCATTTTAGCACTTATTTTAATAAATAATAATTTATTTTGTTTTTGTAATAATATTGTTATAATACAAATGTTTTGTCTAAAACATTTTCACGTGTACGTGTAGTGTTACACCCACCTATGCCTGCAGTAAGAAAATATTTAAATAATGCTTATATGGAATGAAGATTTCTAAGTTATAAGTAACCAAATTAAAAGTGTTTTCTGATTATGGGTGCTGACGTATTGATGTCATATGACCAGATTATTATTAACACTTACTATTTGCCAGTATGTACATATTGTGAATGGTCCCTTATTATTAAAAAGAAAGAATTATGTTTATCAAATTAATCAACTTCTAGCACATATTTGAGGGAAAATGTAACATTGACCACAAACTGGTGAGTCCCACCCTTCTGGAAGGGTAGCGAGTGTAATTACACAGCACGAAGAGTAAAATAATTAGTAGTTGCCAGCTAATATTGTAAAAATAAGGTGCCATATTATGAATATAGTCATGCAGCAAAGTGACTATATTCCCAATGCAGCACGGTCACAATGTTAAACTCTTTTAGAAAACGGTTACAAAGGTAGTAGTTGTTTTTATTGTTATACATATACACAGTCATACACATTAGTTATCACAAAACATTTCAATAGTGTAAAATTCTTTTTATAACCATGTTATATTTTTAGGTAGGTAATTATACGTTTTTTATAAAATGTTCTTTGAAAAGAAGAGCCAGGTCGAGTCATGTCACAGGTAGAACAAAACAGTTATCACAAATAGAAATGTCAAGTCGGTGTGATCGTCATGCAGACAAAAAATAAATAATTAGGTTTTTGCTTCAAGAATAAGCAGTATCTATGAGCTTGCAGAAAGAATGATGTTTATTATGTATAAAGCTATATGCACGTAATGTATGTTCTAGTCTTTTAGGTTTTGCTTGGATGCAAATTTAAGGCAAAATATGACCATATTGTCCCCATGCTCAGTCAAATGTGATACAGGTTTGCGGCTACTTCAGCAGCTAATATTGTGTCATGACTGATTATTGCTTGAAAACTCCCAGTATTGTTTACATTTAAAATTACTTCATTGTTAAGTCCAGATTTACACCAAGAACAATAACTATAAAGATAACGATATTAGTGTCTACACCAGAAAACAATAACATCTGTAAGCACACACTCTTCTGCTGCTTTAAGTTCTTCAGCTTGTTATAGCAGGATTGATTCTGATTGGCTGTCAATGTTTTTATCATTCATCAGCCAAAAAAAATTGCTCTGAAAGTGATTCCAAAGATATTGTTTATCTCTGGCTGTGTTATAACGGTGGTGTGGTCTTCGTATATCTAGATTGTTATTTTTATAATTTTTGTGCTTGCTGTGAATGGACCTTAATATTTTTATTCTTATCACCGTTTCCTAACTACGCGTGATGCAATGCCACAATACGCGATAAAAGGTATCTTTTCCATGTTAATCAGTGGTTCTGTCCTTACTACTCTTAATTTTTAATTTTGAAATTAAAAAAACGGTTTCTATTTCCGTGACGTTGTGGCTAGAACAACACCATACAAACTATATGACAGTGGATAATCTCATGAGATTATGTGCTTTATTCAAAGTTTAACATGCCTAATATGAGTTTAAATATCATATTACATGACCTTATAGCCATACTGAAAGCAACAACAGACAGTTTACTTCAGATTATAAAAATAAACGAAAGCAAAGATGAGTGTTAAAACTGTGAAATCACTGCGAACAAACTAGTGTATTCCATAACAGAGATGTCATCAGTCACTCAGTACATTTAATGATGTTAAAAAGGGTAATATTTATACATTAGATCATAAACGTTTCGTTGCAGTGCGCTTTCAGAGAGAGCCCGCCCACACACGCTTCTGATTGGCTGTGATACTTGATTTATTCTGTCTCATCGCGATGTGGCGTATATAGTGTGGACACGCAAATTGCTTGTCGCTGGAATCTTGTCATGTTGCATGTAGTTAGGACATGGTGTAAATGGTTTCTCCACCCCAAAAGAAAAATATAATCATTAATCAATTACCCTTATGTCGTTCCAAACATGAAAAACTATAAAATAAATAAAATAATTTTAAGATATTTTGGATGAAAACTATGAGACTTGTGACTGTCCCTTTGACTGCCAAACATTTACCGCCGTCAATGTACAGTAAAGGATGACAGACGTCATCTGAATGCTCTATTTACCATCAGTGGTTCAACCGTAACGTTATCAAGTGACAAGAATACTTTTTGTACAAAAAGAAAACAAAAAGAATGACTTTATTCAACGATTTTGCAATGCACTGTAGTGCAATTTTAGAGAAAATCTGGTGTACGCACATTACGTACGCAGTTCTGTGTTAGATACAATGGAAGGAAATGCTGTTTGTACAAATCAATGCATAAATATGTATAAGACCTATCTTTCCATTGCGTGTAACAACGAACTGTGTACGTGTGTGTAACATAATGTGAGACTTTTCTGCACTTTGACTGGTAATTGTTTGACCGATCTCCCGGTTTTCACCCAAAACATCATAAATTATGTTCAGAAGGCACATGAAGCTTGTACTGGTTAGGAATGACATGGGAGTAAGTGATTAATGACAAAATGATACATTTAGGGTGGAGCAAATAAAAAACAAAAATATTTTTTGTACCCAATTTATATTTTATAATTTCTTTAAGTCCACTTCTTCATTTTTATGTGCAACTAGTGACACCAAAGAAAGTGCAAGAATAATAATCATTGTTTCCAAAGAGGTTTCCTTGCTTATGTGCATACTACTTTTGTCCCCATGTATCTCTTCTGTGCACACATGTATAATCCTCATGAACAGAAACCACAGTACCTCTGAAATGAAATGATAGACTAACATGTTTCACTTATCTCTCTTTCACATTTTGGTTTTACCTCTGCTAGTTAATCATAGTGAATGAGGATGTGCCATATTATTTAGTGAAGTTGTAGTGTTTTGTTCGATCTAGTCTGCTTGGTGTGGGTAGTGATCAAGAAATTGGTTGAGTCAGGTTAATACGCTGAACTGTTTTTTTTAAACAAAGTATACTTACCAATAGGGTTGGGCATCGTTTTGATTTGAACGATTATGATTCCGATTCTTCCTTTCGATTCCGGTTCTTTTCGATTCTCAATTCCGATTCTTTGTGGGCTGGAGTAACGTTGT
>JAUCNO010000279.1:15708421-15756414 GCA_032353835.1 Enteromius viviparus | reverse complement strand
GCGGAATGAAAAATGCTCCATTGTTGTGTGTTTGTTTGTGGCGCGTTTACGATGATGTCACGGCAGTAGAGGCGGCGGTGGTACTAAACTGCAGTGGAAGCGCAAACCGAGCCGAACTGAGCCGTACCGTGCCGTAACGAGCCGTGCCAAGCCGAGTCGTACCACGCAGTGGAAAAGCGCCATAAGCAACCATACATTACACCCCAGACTTGTGATTAAAAAATTTACAGTAGGGTGTAAACGGTTTGTCAACAGACAAGGTAAAGCATTTCTGGAATGGAGATGTTGTCCTTTCACAAATTTATACAGAGAGGCCAAGCAGGACTGCATGTAACTAGTAGATGAGTAATCTAATTATTAAACTGTTTATAATGTACTTGTTATGCTTTCCATTTGCTAGCTTTTAAACACACGTTGACCGTGCCATGTTATGTATGTCTTGTTTTTTTTAAGGATGTAGACCTGAGTTACCTTGAGGTGAGAGGGTCAGAAGCTTTCCAGATGTCTTTATAACTCCCATGGCCGATACAGAGAAACAGGGTGCAATGGTGCTTCATGAAGAGGGCGTAACTGCCCCAACACTGTCACTTCCCACCACATCTCCACAGTCCATCTTTGTTGTCCTTAAACAGTTGCAGTCTGGTGATAGTGGGAAAGATAAGGGCAGCCTGATGGCAATTAGTGAAGCAAATGAAATGAAATCCTCAGCTGGCTCTGTACCATCTGGCATTCATTCAACGTCATCCACATTTGCAGACAGCAACAATATCAACCAGTCTGAGAATTTGCCAGCAGATGCTAGATGTAAGGGCATCACTGCTACACTGGACAACAACAGCATGTGGAATGAGTTCTATAGATGTCAGACTGAGATGATTCTGACCAAACAAGGTCGTAGAATGTTCCCTTACTGCCGCTTTCGTCTATCTGGAATGGAACCTTTCCAGAGTTACTTGTTGGCAATGGATATAGTTCCAGTTGATAACTACAGATACAAATGGAGTGGAAAAGGATGGGAAACCAATGGGAAGGCTGAGCCTCATGTTTCACGTTTGTTTATACACCCAGAATCTCCTGCTACTGGCCTACACTGGATGCAGTACCCGGTTTCATTTTACAGACTAAAACTTTGCAACAACTTGGAGCAGGAGGACCATATTATTTTGCACTCAATGCACCGATACCTTCCTCGACTTCATATCATACCTGCAGACAAAGACTCAGAAAACATTCAAGTTGACAGGCCTAATGTTGTAACACTAAGTTTTTCTCAGACAGAGTTTTTTGCGGTCACTGCCTATCAAAACCTTCGCATCACCCAACTCAAAATTGACTACAACCCCTTTGCCAAAGGTTTCAGGGATGATGCAGTCAATGCTCGATCCTCTAAGGCCAAGAATGGAATCTCCACTGAGGAAGCAGAGACTGAGCTCAAGCTAAGCAGGGAGATGACAACCTTGAATAATTTAAAAACTCTGTTCATGAAGAGAAATGCTGCCGTAAAGGTCAATAAGGATCAGAACATTCCCATCCCTACAAATAGCGAAAATAAGTCTTTTAATGGCGATGCCCCTGTTGTAGACACAAATGTTCAAAGTTTGTGGTAAGTTGAGTTTTAACAACATAAATTTTGCTTTACTATGGATCAAGTTTACTAAAGAACCATACTTTATGCAAATGTTTAAATGCTTGATCAATGCAATGTTCAGATTTCTGTGCAGTTAGGCTGGCTGCGCTGTTGTTCAAGTAGCTAGCCATAAACATTGACAATTTATTTAATGTTTTCAATGAGATCCTTGTTAAGCGGTTGATCCACAATCATATTACTTGACCAGAAATAGAATATTAACTTAGTATGTGTTTAGGCTGTAGCTTGCATATAAACATTTTCAGATATGGTACATTTGCAAATTTTGACAAATGTAACATTTTGGTTTTGTTTTCTCTCCCGTTCTCTGACAGCACCAAGAAACGCCCATCGTCATTGGCATTCTCAGACTTCATTAAAGGTGCTCATGTAAAAGTAAAAAGGTTGTCACTTGAGAATATCAAGAAAAATGGTGTGGTCTTGCAAGCATCCACAAGTTGCACAAGAGAACAAAATGAGGTCATGGACATATCATCCAAAACGGAAAGTATACTACAAGTTAAGGATGAAACTGTGGTTGGTGACATTAGCAGATGTAAAAGCACAGAAACCTCAAAAACAGAGTTGAAAATAGACCAGAATAAAACAGAAATAGATGAGCAAAAAGCTGACAAGATTACATTGCTATCGAGTGACCAAAATAATAAAAATGGTATGGGGACCCTTTCTTCTTCAGACACCGAAGCCAAGTCTGAAGAATATGCAAAGAAAGCTTTACCACATAAGCGGCCAGAACGTGTCCCCCTACCACTCCTTGCTCAGTTTCTTAAACAGAGAAAGTCTAAGACAAAACCTACTACGCCAAAACCTGATGTCCACAGTTCACCTGTAGATCCTGAAAAGTCCTCTGAATCTGTTCTAACCCCTGAGTACTCATCTGCTTTGTTGTCTTCCATCCCTTGTGTTACCACTAACTCAGATTCACAACCAGTACTTATCTCATTATCTGAAAAACTATCATCATCAACAGACGCAAGCAAGATAACATCTGAGTCCACTGTGTTATCTCCATCAGCAACTGAATCGCCCGTACCAGCAGAAACACAATTATCTGTTAGATTTTCACCTTCCCTCATTTGCAGTGATCCCTTACATGTCCCAAACACTACCTCTCCATCCAGATCTGATTATGACCCAACACCGGACAATGTCTCTACTGTGTTTCATAATGATGATGCTGTGTCTATGCCAGATCTTGACAACACACTCAAGTCTCAGTCAGACATTTCATCTCTCTCTACATGTGACACTGTGAATGACACCTGTTCACAAACTGCACCTAAAGTTAACACTGATTCTGACACACCAATTGTCCCCTCTGTCACTGTATCTGTTTTTGGTGTTCCATCTAGTACAGACAATAACGTAATTCCTGTCCAGCAACTTACCTCAATTCCTGATGTGGCTGAGAGTGATTATATGTCTGATTGCCTGTTAGACAGTTTCAAGGGCTCTTGTTCTGAGCTTTTTTCTGAGGAAGTCCCTCAAAACACTCTCTTCACACATGAAGAATCTCTTTCCCTGCCATTAGACGACCCATCTTCCCCAGCCTTTTCCTTACCCAGCCCAACTCCTTCTTCTCCTGACCCGTTTCCACCAAGTCTATTCTGTGATAGACCAGTACCTCCTAGAAAGACCCTTGATTCATTTCCAGAAAGACTTTTGGATTGCACCGCTTCTCTGTCTCCTGACCTTTTCCCACTAGGACTATTCAATGACAGGCCTGTGTCTCCCAGAAAGATTCTTGATTTTGGTACAGATATAACTCTGAATAGAACTGAAACTTCAAAAGAGTCGTTGTCAACAAGTGTCCCCAGTGGGCCAGAACATCCCAGGGAAACAGTTGACTTTCAAAGTCAGTGCTCTGATAGAACAGGTCTTCTTAATGAAGTGAAATCTGCTGTTAGTTGTGAGACAATTGATCACATCATTCCAGAACCAACTAAACAATCCTCTCATGGAAGCACTTTCAAAAAATCTAAGGCAAAACAGAAAAAAACAGGAAAATTGAGGTTCAGTGAAGATAATGAGGTGTTCGAAGGAACAATACCTGTTCCGATGCAGCCCAGCCTGGAGGATGTTGAAGGCCAATTGTTTGTCTCCTTCGTGTCAAAGGTATTACAGCACTCTTATCAGTACATCTTTGTGACATTATGTGTGGCTTATGTACATTCATTTTGAAATAGAAAGCTCTTGAGATTCACCTTGGAGATGATGCAGATCTGGAGGTTGCACAAAAAAACACTGAAAATTCTGATGGTAAGAATTAAATGTATTATGATTAATGTGAAGAAACCACTTTGAAATGGAGGATTTTTATTTATTTACTAATTTTGATTTTAAAAAGGGGCCATGTATGAAAATATAGAAGAAAAGATTAAGGAGCTACAAAAAAACCTTTTGCATGATCTGAAAGCCATGAGGCACAGACAGGTCATTCATCCAGTGCTACAAGAAGGTTTCTGATTCTGACCTTTATAAATATCACAATTCTGTTACAATACAATATTCAACAGTTCAGTTAAGGTTTCATTTACATTTTCTCTCATCATAGTTGGATTGAAGTTGAGTCTACTTGATCTCTCCCTGGAAATTGACCTGCAATATCTGGGTGTGCAATTACCCATACCCCCACCTGTAATTTCACCTGAAGGAAGTTTGGCCTCTTCTCAAGGTAACACACATCTTATTAATATCAATAAGCAAATAAATAATGCATGAATTTATGATTCAAGTTTTCGTTGTAATAAGTCTCATCTTCTCCTCTGTAGTTCAGTTTGTTTCAAGGACAGGAAAAACTACTGACGTCACCAAAATTAAAGGATGGAGAGAGAAGTTTTCTGGCTCAGGATCTAATGCTGAAGGTATACAATTAAATCAGTTATCCATTAAAAAAAAACATGTCTTTAATATGACTTTAACTGTAGCTTAAAATGTTTAAATTAAAATGCTGCTTAAAGAAAATTGTGTTTTATTTGTAGGCATGTCAAGCACAGATGCAGGACAGAAGAACCTCTCTGCATTTTGTAGTGACATGCTGGATGAGTACCTGGCCAGTGAAGGCAAACTGATAGATGAACGAGCTGCAACCTTATCTCAGGCTGATGTTACACCTGTAGCATACCAGCTACCCACTAAGAGCACTAGTTATGTTCGTACCCTTGATAGTGTACTTAAGAAACAAGTACCAGCTACCTTATCTACAACATCCAATAAGATCAAGCCAACATTTAAGACCAAAGAAGAAAATAAATCTAAAAAACATTTAAAGTCAGGTACAGCAAAGCAAACAAAACCGGTCTTTAGTGTTAACAAACCTGCTTTTACACTAAAGACTACAGCAAAACAGCAAAACAAGAAATCTAAAAATAAGAAGGAATCCAAGAGTTTGAGTCCTGAAAAGCCTGCTTTTGAAACTGCTGCAGAGGTAGCTTCTAGTAAGACTTCCATGGTTGAAGTTTGTGGTTCCACACCATCAGGTTATGCAGCTGGACGCACTACAGGTTTGCCAAAGACTTTGGTAAAACTGATGGATGTGGAAGATGGAGCAGTGTGGGAAGGCAAACATCGTACCTTTATCACAGAAGAAAGGGCAGCTATCGCACTAGCCACTCTTGTCACTGCTGAGGTACTAGTCAAAGTGGATCTCATCGTGTGTAATTTGACTATCAGTAATGACAGAATGTTCTTTGAAACACTTTTCATTCTTCCTGATCTTTTTCTTTCTGTTTTAAGGGGGTATCAAAAGGAAACCCTGATGCCATCAGAATTATAAGACGACGTGCACCACCCTGCCTCAATGTGTTCTGTAGGCTTGGCTGTGTATGTGCCAGTCTGGTTCACATGAGGCGACATCATCACTGTGGAAAACCACAGTGCATGTTGGGTTGTAGCTGCCTGCGACGCAAAGTTGTTGCACTTAAAACCCCCAAACAGGAGCAAAGTGTAAAAGAAGATTCTCAACCTCAGGGAGTGTCAGAGGAGAACAAGACTAAATGGAAAAAGAAAAACAAAAAGAGAAAGACTTATGGTCAGTCTATGATTTATTGCAAGCTGTACAATATTCAGCAATAACATTTGACAGTTTTGTCAAAAAAAATTGTATTGAGAAAAGCACTATACAGATTAAATTAATTGATTTATGTTGCCCTTCTCTTGCAGTTCTGACAGATCCGGAGGCAGCACCTGAACCGGCCAAGCGTGTGAGTACATTATGGGATCGAAAAAGAGACTATTTGGACTCAGAAGTTCTTTTCTGTCCTCCTACTCCAAGAGCTCTTTCTCCAGCCCTCTTGTCTCAAGAGATTCAGAATGACCTGGAAATCTTTTTCAGTCCATCAAAACAAAAAAGGGTAAGATAATCAGACTTACATGTTTAGAAGACACTGCAGCCACAATATCTCTATTGATGTTGAATGTTCATTTAAACATGCTTTTAATGGGTTTACTGTTTCTGGTGTGATAATTCTTTTTGCAATGGATTTCTTGATTTTCTCATTTTTAAAGTTAACTTAATTTTGTAAGTTCATTAATGTAGGTACAGTTTCGTATCCTAAATATTTCCATACTGTATTTAGGTGGAAGAGAGCAATTTAAATATTACTGAGGAAAATATGGAAAACAGGCTTACATGTGCTCGTTCGCGACCGTTTTCATCTGTGTGCCATGATAAACAAAAAACGGTAAGATTTCTACATGAAGGTTGGCACATTTTTTGGACATATCATGTGAAAACTTTACACTAACTAAACCTTTTGTAATTTTTGCAGGTTGACCAGCACCACATCTCGCAGGTCTCTACACAAGGTCAGTTTTGCCCGAACTTATAATTAGTTAATGGCTAATGCCACCATGGTTTATGCTAACAACATATTGTCAAGTTTAGTTTCCTTAAAATGCCTTACAAAGCTGGTTTAAAACCCTATTTTCCTTCTGCTCACAGATATTGAGGAGGGTGAGCTTGTACCTCTTAATTTGTCTGGCCCTTCCAAGAGACTTGAGATCATATCTGAATGCAGTTGGGCTAGTACGGACACCAGAAATTACATTATGCGGATAGTATGTGAGCACATGGCTCAAGATCGTTTGAAGCATCCTTTCTGGATTGGCAAGTACTTCATTCAGCCAGTCTCCAAGACTGTACAAGAGAATGAGGGTGGTTCTGTCGAAACATACAAAGTCATCATCTCTCGAAACACGGAAAAGAAGAAAGAAGATGAGAAGGTTACAGAAAACAAAATTGAGCTGAAAAAAGATGTAGAGAAGAGTAAGGTGAAAGGTCTGCCCTTCCTCTCTAGGTGTTGCCCTGCAGGCTTGCTCAAGGCTGAGAAAAAAGCACCCGATGCGCCAGGACGGATAATGGTATGCATGCAATTATCTGATAAAACCATTTAGATGCATTTAAAGTTACTTTGTGTTGTTTATTTTTTAATGGACTAAAACTTGACCTTTAAAACCTTTTATCAATTGTTCTTGCAGGTTAATGGAAAGACATACCCTCAAGCCAAATTAGAGCTGGGAAAGATGGGAGCTTTGCACCCTGCCAACAGACTGGCAGCTTATATTACAGGGAGAATATGTCCAGTCAGTCAGTCTGGACCTAACATGGTAACAACACCAACTGTTACAAAGGCCTCTATCACATCTGTTCCAGTTTCAACTGGGTCCACAGTAACCACAGATACAAGCACGGTTGCTTTTTCAGACAGACCAGTCATCAAGTCTGCAGGTAAGTCAAAGAAAGGTTCACAGTTTTACCTCCAGACATTTTGCTCTCAAGGTTATTGACCAAATTATTGAACATCTAGTATATTATTGAGCAGTGCGTAACACTGTCACATTTGCACATGCTTTACTGCATGTGAATATGCATATAACTTAAGTAGCAGATTTAACCTGCTCCTTAATTTGTTTTTTGCACAGAGACCAAGCCCCCTGTGGGAAAGGTCTTCACCCAGTTTGTGGTCGACCACATCAGCTCTCAAAATCTGACCAACACTAGCACCTCACACAAACAGCCTTCTGTTCCAAAAATTGTCATCCCCTCCACGTTGACAATTGGCAGAGAGGCTGGGGCACCTGGGGTGGCTTTTTCTCCTGTTAAAGCAGGCTTGGTTACCCAGGTGTCTAGGCCCTCAGACTCCACAGGTAGCATCAGATCTCCCACTTTATCAAAAGTTCAACCCCCTGCTTACACCATCAACGCTAAATCACCCAGCCTCCCTCTGGGTAAGACTGGCTTCTTTAGTTTGCCATTGTGTGTTTGTGCTTCCCCCTCCAACAAAACCTTGGCCATGCATCTACTGGGAGAATTTAACATACTTGGCCTTGATATGGATCTGTGCTTGTGATTTAGAGCTTGCTGCAGTTTCAATGTATGATGAGTAATCATCTTCCTATGCTTTGTATACCCCTCCCATTACCGTCTTTTATCATCATTTTTGACTGCTATTTTAGATTAAATCTTTCATGTGCTTCATTTGCAGAACTTTAGCAACATCTCCTTTGATTTTGACATGACACATTATATCATAATTTAGATTGTTCCCTTGCATAGGCAGAGATGTAAAGATATGTGATACAATGATTACAGTGATAAAAGAAACATTATTTTGATTATTTCAGCCTTGAGAAATATATGGTAATTGTTAAACATGGCCTGTTTAACTTATGTTTAAAACAATGCAACTGGACACATTTTTAATTAACTGCCATTTTGTGGTCATATAAATTTCATAGACCATTTGCATTGCAACTGAGGTGAGCATTGTTTGACTTAAATGCACAGTGATATTGTGCTAACTACTAAGGAATGCTACCTTTTGATATTATATTAGCAGATTTGCTATTGTGAACATAATGTGTCACCGTCATGATTTGTTTTGATGGGCTAGTTTGATTCTTTGGGCCTACTGACTTTATATGATTTGCACTGTCCTTGAATAATTTCGCCAAGCCACCAAGTCCAATGTTAAAGTTGCCATAATAAATATTTTCCCTATTTTCAGGTGGGTCTGGTCCAACCCCAACAACTACTGCCTCTTCACCTGCATCAACCACTCCTGGAAAAAAGACAGTTTATATCACTGTTATGTCTCGCAGTACAGGCCTCACCAGTAGTGTTCCAAGGTTTACAAAGTCTGTCACACAGACTCGGTCCCCACAGACCCAAAATCAAAAGGTGCTGCTTCAGGTGGTGAAGACCGCTGATGGCAATACATTGTACCGTAATCCTAATGGCCAACTTTTGCAGTTGGTGCCTTTAAGTCAGCTCAAATCCATCAAACCCAACCTCCTATCTCAAGGCCAACGTAAGTGGGTTTTTTTTTTTTTTAAATTAATGTTTAATGTTTACATATTTGGCAGACACTTTTATCCAAAGCCATTTTTATTCAAGTTGCACATTTACATTTTGGCGGAGCCCATGACATTGGTGTAGCTTGCATCATGCTCTATTGCAGGGGTGGTAAAGTTTGCCACCACTGCACTTTTGTTTAAGTTACTTTCCTTAAGTTTTTGGATAAATAGTAAAAAGACATTCTATTAATTGTTTTTTTTTTTTCTTCCTGCAGCCACCCTTATCCGTTTTCCCGCACCTACTGCAGGCAATCCAAAAAAGCCTCAGGGTGGCAGTGGCACCATAGTGAAAACTATCAGCCCAATATCACAAATACAGACAAAGCCTGTTGTCACTGTTCCAGTCTCTATATCTTCATCTATTCCAAGTTCCAAGCCAGTCACACTCACTTCATCCAATGCAGTCTCATTGTGCAGCATGCCTTCTACCCTTAAAGTTGTTCCAGGTTTTCTGGGACAGTCTGGGACTTGTACATTAAGAATTCTCCCACCAAACCCTGTTCAGAACACTGGAATTCTTACTTCAACTTCCTCTCCTGTGGTCTCTCAGAGTGGCTTTACATTGCTTAAGCATGGAAGTTCAACGCAATGCAACCAAAACTCCGCTAAGTCTGAGACTTCTGTTTCTGTTAGCTCAGTTTCAAAAGAGAAGGCAGTTGGTCATGTTCGAAACCAATCTGAGATTGAGAATTCTAAACAAAATAGGTGTGAAGGTCCTGACAGTATAGTAGCAGACAATATATCCAAACTTCCATCTTCTGGTGCCTCCTCTCCAAAACCCATCCATTTTTCTGGAGGTGGTTTGGCAGAGACTGGTAACATGGTTAATCCCAAAGTGACACAAAAAGATTTGGACATAGCTCCTGTTTCTGATATGGAAGAGAATTATTCGGACGTAACTGAATTAACTGATGACTCTGACCTGTACAGTGATGATGACCAAGAAGATACACACAGTTTGAGTGTAAGGGCTCATTATAATTGACTCTCTTAACCTTTACAGAATAATTTTATGTAGATCAACAAACTGTTATATTGCTTGTTCAGGCTAGTTTTATTTTTCCTGTTATCCAGGGTTCTGATCAAGCAGAGAGGATGTTGGATACAGATGGTTTGAGCTCTGAAATGAAAGATTTTGCAGAGGTGGTGGTTGATATTGAGTCCATTGAAGAGTCTGCCGAGGAAAACAGTCTTGCCAAATTTCGGGCATGTGCATTGAGGCGGAACCAATATTTAAGGTAATACACACCTGTCTTGATTATATAGAAGTGTGGTTTGCGTTATTTTTATTTTTTTGTTACTTGACTTGATCTGCTATCTACACTATGAACATATAAAGAAATAGATGCTTTGCTTATGAAATTTTCTGTCTCAGAATTACTAAAATTGCAAAATTTTAAACTGTTTTGCAGTAGCAAGAGTCACAATGATAATGAAAGTTTGGAGCAGAAGGTCAGGGTAAGTTTTATTCTCAGTTTCACACATACATTTTTATTTATTTATTTTTAATTGACTGATCCAACTTTTTAACACGAAATATATTTCATGCATTTCATTTTAAAACCTCTTTGTGCAGAGAGTGAGGCTGGAGAGAATAAGGCGCAGCACAATTAAAGACAGTTTTATTAAACTTCAGGCAACACTTGGAATGTCTTCAAAAAATTTAGAAACCTCCAAAATGAGAATCCTTACAATGGTTTGTTGTTGTTTTTTTTTTTCATTTCATGCTTTGAAAATGAAAATATTGTTTATTATTTTGTGATATGTTATAAATAAAAAATGTTTGTTTTTATTTTTTTTACTGAAGGCTAAAAAAGAGATTGATTCCCTGGTTAAGCAGGATGATCGATTAGTAAAAGAAGAACATAGACAGCAATTTAAGAAACAGCGTTACCTACAGACACTTTCCCAATTGTGTGGTAAGGCAGTCCCTAAGACTGAAATATTCTGTTTTTTTTTTTCTCTCTTGCAAGTTTTTATAACAGATCAGCAACATCATATTTGTGATATTTTTTTATATTATAAGATATAATATGAATGCTTAACATAGAGCTGGGCGGTATGACCAAAAATTTATATCACGGTATTTTTTTTAATTATATCGGTGTCACGGTATTTGACTGTATTTTTTTTCCATTCATGACTAGATGACAACATTTACATATGATGGTTGATTGATCAACGTCAGATTTTTTTTTAAAGCCAAAGTATTTCCATGGCTGCTGTCTTACAAAATGCATTCTGGTAAGATAATTTGTCCGACTTTATCACATGTGCCATCAAAAGTACCGGGAGAGCAAAACTAGAGCAGTCACTGAGGACAGGCGCTGCTGTTGCTAAATATCAGCTGCGAAAGCCTTGAAGATGACGCACTTTATTCTTATTGGTCAGATTATGTGACGACAGGCAGGATGTGTACGCGTGATTTTTCTTAAAAAAGTATCTGTAGGTAATCAAATTTTATATCGAATATCTTATATTCAAACAAAACATTAATGATGATCCGCTCGATCAAGGAAAAAAACTGCGTGGTCTGCCATAATGACGTTGATTCAGCACACTACGGAAACCTATCTGACCTGACGGCTGCCTTTTTACTCCTCCCCCGAACGCAAGGGGCAGCTCTCGCCAGCCGGTGACAGGCTAGTGCAAGTATTCGTCGATGCTGTTAACCGCTAAACACACATACAGGCTGTGCTTTCACCGATCTTATGCAGACGCATACAGCTTGTCGGCGGGACGTTCCACTGCTTTGTGTTCCCGACGCTTTGTACGCATACACTCACCGGTATTGCGGTATATGAAAAAAGAATATCATAAAAAAAAAAATACACCGGTATTCGGTATGAAAAGGTATACTGCCCAGCCCTAGCTTAACATCTGTGTTTTGCTAACAAAAAGTATATCTGTTTTTGTCCACAGACAAGAGTACTGAGTCGATCAGCAAGAAGCTTAATGAAATTATTGCTAAACAAAAATCCCTGGAAGTCCAGTCTAAAGCAAAAGAGATGAAGTCCCAGCTAAATAAGGCAACGCCCAAACCAAAACCTAAACTAGCTGATCTTGGAAGTAAACAGAAATATTTAACATACCAGAACAAATTAAAAGATGTTCCCAAACCCACCTATTCTCCTTCCAAACCGATGGACTTGAGTATTAAAAAACAAATAAGCCTGGAAAACACTAAAAGTGCTTCTGCACCAAATGCCTCACCTGGAAACCTTGATGGCAGCAAAAACACTCTTAAAACTCAGGATAAAGAGAAAGATAGCACCTCTAAACCCTCTCAGCCATCTTTTAACTCCAGTCCACAAAAGAAACCTGTCTCTGTCCCAAGCCCTATAAAACATTCCTCAATACCACGTGAGAGAACACGGCCAAACATTCTATCCCGTGCTTCATCCCAGGTGATACAAGGATCTGCAGACAAAGAGCCTTTTTTAACTAATGGTTAGTGAGAGAAGAAAACATACATGTGCCATGTTGACTTGACTTAGTTGAAACTGGTTTTCGGATGTTCACACTTTTCGATTTCTCTTGTTTAGTGTGTATACCTCAAGTATTCCCTCTGATGAATACCATGGTTCCATGCAATCAAATCATAACCATAAACAACCCACTTCAACCGATTGGCATCACCTCAGTAGGGACACAGCAATCATCCACACCAGGTGTTTGTCTGAATAGGTCAAAGATGCTTTTAAAAATGTTATGTATAAAGTAAGTGATATTGAAAACAAACATTGTGCTTTTTTTTAACTAGGTGTAGCATCTGTGTCTATAGTTCCTGCAGTGTCTCATCCAGTTGGAGTGGAAAATCCCCTTTCATTGTTGCATCCTCAGTTTATCAAAATTACAAACAGTCCTGTTAAAATTAACACACACGGTAAGTTTACTTTAGTCATATTTATTGAATCACATTATTTATTTTTAGTAAGTTGACAAGTCATTTTCTGCCAATGAATGAAAAATAAAAGATTATTGTGACAGAACATTTTCCTCACAATTGCATGCTGTAAACTTGCAAGTGAGACTATTAATTTTAGAATTGTGGGATATATAAACCTGATTAATCAAGTCAGAATTGGGAATTATATATATCTTGAAATTATAAATATTGTGAGTTGTAAAGTAAATATTGGTCTTTTTCCATTATGAATTAGACTTTTTGACACGTATTTGTGAGTATATTCTCAGTTACGAGAAAAGTCCTTATCAGAATTTTGAAGGAAAAAGTTGAAATTACTAATTAATAATTACTAATGAAATTACTATTAATTAAGTCAGTGGCGGAAATGGGCTTCCATACTTTATTGATATTCAACGAAGTAAAAATTTCTTTATTTTACAATGGCTTGTTTTCAGTGGATTCCCCCAACCTTCCAAATATCACCAATGTAATTTCTCTGGTTACACCGGCGGAGAATCTGGTAATACCACAGAAAGTTGTGAAAGATGCATCTGTTGTCCAGGCACGGTCAACATCTGTCCCTGCACCTGTGGAAAATCAGCAGAACCCCTCAGATGTTAACATTTCAGACTTAGAGGAAAGGGCGGTTGTGGATGAGCCTCAATCCAAGGCTGAGCCCAAACAACCTATTGGAGAAGATAAGAGCAGTGTGTCTGTTACATCATCCAACCAGGAAGGGCTTAATAAGAAAAGTCAGGATGACAGCAGTGATCCTGAGGATGAAAATCTACTGTCTTTGTTAGATGAACTTGTTCTCCTTAGCCAGCAGCTGAGTAACGAAGATGAAGATCAGAGAATTGTTGTGCCAGGCGAGGTACAGGCATGTTCAGACAAGCAGGCAGATCAAGAACAGGATGATGACCGTGCACTCAGTCCTTTGTTTCTAACTCTGGATGATGATCTGATGTCTCCAGATTCTAAAGATGAAATCGATATCCCACCCAAAGTGGATGAATTGGTCAAAGTCATTTTTGGATCCGATTCACCTTCGGTTTCATCCGAATCTGGGGTTGCACCATCAATAAACGTTCAAAGTTCGCAAGCCCCAGCAGGTAGCGTTAAAAGCGATCCCCCTACTCCACCACCACTATTGCAAATGAAAGCTGCATGTGAATCCGCATCAGGTCAGCCAGCCAATGAAGGGACCAATGTGGCATGGCGGCCAATGCCTAAACTGGTTCCTCTTGGGTTAAAGGCTCAAGATACTGTTGTGAATAAGGTGACCGACTCCCCAGTTTCCAAACCGGACTCAAATGAGGATGATGTTCACAAACCTCAAATGTGATCTACTTATGTATGAATCAGGTATAGCTGCTGCTCACGTTTAACTTAACATGCTTATGTACAGAATATGATTTTTTTTTTTCTTTTTTTTTTTATGTATTCATTGTTTGTTCGCTGTGCAAGTCCTGCTGCCGTGGGCACCACCTATTGTGCCGCTGGTAAATCCAAAGATGTTTGTTGCATTCACTTTTTATTTATTTTTTAACACTCAAACTACTAAACCAATAAGGTATCTGACTGGCTTTGCTAGCAATTGTGTATCCACTCTTTGTGGCAGTAGTTGTGAAATAAGCGGTTTACTCATCCTAACCTCCACATTGGAGCATGTTTTTCTTTCCCACTGGAGTTAAAAAAATAAAACATTTACTTGAAATTTTAACATAGGATTGTTTCTCCCTTGGCACAGTGAAGGTGACGCTGATCATAATTGTTTGCAATGTGTTTTTTGTAAGATCATTAGTGCGGTTTTCTCGGCGACCTTTTAAGGAACAAATACATTTGCCCAGTGACTTTTAGACTTCACCCTTAAGTTTATCTGCTAATGAGATCAGGCAAATGTCATTGTCTTTGTCTCTTACACCACTGTTGATTTAAGCCCATTACATCAACACATGTGAAGGCAATAATAGATGTTAAATTCAGTACAAACAGTCTGTTCTTGTTACAGAAAAGCTATCTTTTATATACACGAAACTTTATATCTTATGTTGAGTGCCTTTCAAAAGGTTCTTCTGTATGCATATTGGGATGTAGGTTTGTTGTCTTAGAGAATAGTAAACCTATAACTATAACATTAGGAGCTTAGGAATAAAAGAAAAACTATACACTTCTGAGGTTTATTTGGATGTGTTAATACTGCAGTTTTAAGTCTTTCTATGTTTTTTCATTTGTTTTTCAAGTAATAGGTGAAGTTTGAGTGCAGTCAGTTTATGGCATTTGAGCTTTGTAGTTGTGAAAACCTATTTTCACATTCCCAACCTCAATAGCAACATAAATTTAATTTTATTGTTTTAACACGATTATGTCACACCAAGAGAGGAGGTTAACTTCAAGACACCCCTCAGTTTAAGCTTAAAATGTAGTAATCACTATGCAATTGTTTTGCTTTATATTAAGAGAAAACAGGTACAGACAAACTACATAGGAAAGTTAAAAGCTACATAAAACAAGATGTAGTCACACTGCGTATGTTCTTGTATATATTGAATACTACACTGGTTTTTGTAAATATGTTGGCTTGTTAAAGTCTGTATATTGGCTGATGTAACCTTTCTTAGACATTGTAAATATGTAAAATCGATTCCTTGTTTTGTTAGTCTGCGAACTGTTAAAATACTTATTTTTATATGCTATAAATCAGTGCTCTCACCTCCTTTGTAAAAGAGATGAATGTGTCTTTTTGAGTCAATAAAAATGTACACAAGTCTGTTGAAAGTTATTTTTGGGTCTTCTGATTGATTTAAAATCCTTTTTCATTTCCTTACTTCTGCCTAAGGTGCTTTTGGGAAATGTAACCCATCAGTTGGTCACAATTAGCAAGCTGACTAAAAAAAAACCAGCATTTTCATTTAATATTTGATAGAGACTTTAGACAATTACAGAAGCTGTTAATTATCAACCCATGGTCTTTACCTTGGATATAACTCCCATGAGAGATACAATATGTATTTCAGGGAGGGACCAGGGCTGATATACAGCGGCTGACAAATGGGTATAGTCAAACATCTTTCAGCTTTCTCAAGGTAAGATCCATCAATTCTTTATTGCATATTTTGTGTTAAATGAGATGAGCGTTCAATTGTGATTAAGTTTAGCTTCCAGACCAAAGTGGTGCTCGCCAAGAATAATAATTTACAAGACGTATGTTACTAATTTAGCTCTTTTCTCTTAAAGAATATAGACCAAGCATAAGAAATGTCTGCAGTAAACAACAGTTCTTATCGGGCTTGGAACTGCACCTACCCCAGTGATTTGGCCCTTCCTTTGGTTCCCTACACGGACTGTCCCTCCAACCGCATGTACGCCTCCAACTTCATACCTCTAGTCTTTTACATACTTACCATCCTCGGAGCAATTGGAAACCTCTGGAGCCTGTGGGCTTGCTTGCGTCCGTCCCAACCTTGGAGTATTGGGTCTATAGGTGTACTGAACCTGGCTCTTTGTGACCTTGCCTATCTGGCTTCTATGGGACCATGGGCTGTCTACATTAGCTCCGACTACCACTGGAAAATTGGCCATTCACTCTGCGTGGTGGTAAAAATTCTATACTTTGGCGGGTTGACTTCCAGTACCATGTTCATCTGCGCTATTAGCACTGACCGCTTCCTTGCAATCGTCTTCCCTCTGGAGTCCCGTATGATACGGACCCCTCGGAACACTGCACTGGTTTCACTTCTACTCTGGGCCATCACAGGCCTCTTCATCTACTTCAGTTATCCTAATATTCTCTACTGGGTGAGGAAGGATGGCATCCAGGTGTGTGGAGCAGTAGTGATCTCCAGGTTCAGGACCACTGAAGCAACCTACAATCTTCTATCCTATTACTCCATTCAGGTTTCTGTTCCATTGCTCCTCATCATCCCCTCCTATGTGAAGATCATTTCCCGGATGAAGCAGTCACGACAACAGTGGGGCCCAGGCAACATGCAAGGCCTGGACAAGACCATCTGGCTGATTGCTGTTTTCATTGCCAACTTCCTGGTTTGTTGGGTGCCAGGGCAGCTGCTTCACATCATCGCCTGTATCATTTTCTTTAGTTTGGATCACTGCAAAAACGCTTGTTGGGTTGCATGGGTGGTCAACCTACTCTCTGAAGCCTCCCAGATACTGTATTGCCTCAATGCATGTCTTGATCCTTTAATTTTCCACATGCAGCAAGGACACTGTGAACTGGTTGTGTTGGCAAACTGGGTTAGAAAGGTCTTACAAGTAAGAAAAAAACAAGATTTGGAAGGGCATTCAGAGGATCCTCCCGGTGTGATCCAACTTCGTGGTGGTTCCAAAGACAGAACGGGCGAAACTCAAAATAATGTAACATGAAAAATATTTCCCCAAATTTGTCTAGTTGCACAATTGTAAGTTGATGTATCTGTTTTAATATTGTGTGCTTGTATTTTTTATGCTTTGTGTGTGTATAATGTCCTATATTGTATACATTTAGGTAAGATTTTACTGATATAATTGTGTGTTATAGGTGCATCTTGTATCTGTGTATTTCTGACTCCCTGTTTCAAATATTAAATGAGTTTAAAATTTCAGTTGCTTTAAAGGTGGCCGCATACAGTTGTTAGTCAGGCTGACTTTACTGTTGAATGAAGAAAAAAAACCTAGAAGATCAATCCTAAGGTACTTCTTGGCATCACTAGATGGCAGACTTGTATAAAATTATAGGTATGCACAAGCCATAATTCAGTGCAACAAATAGCCCAAATGCTAATTTCAGTGTTAGTACCCTTTTGAACCTATAAAGGGTTAGAGAATGAAATGATAAATCTGTTAAATGTTAAGCGGTTGCACTTGTCATTCAATTATTGGTATTTTCAGTTTGAATGGTACAGCAGGCTGAATTTGTTCTACATAAATCTTTATGTGTCAGCCATAAATACCCTTCATTGTTCATCATGCCCCTGATTTTATGACATCTGCTTGCTGTCTTTCCATTAGCGTACTTGGAAAATGAATATAAAGTTTATGTTCATGGATATCACAGAATGACATAGGTCTAGACTGGAGAATTGCAACCATGTGGTGTTTACATTGGAGCCATTGCTGTAAAATGCAATAGTACATTTATGCAGGAGATAGTATAACCAGCATGGTATAACTAGTTTGTTGCTGATTCAAGATGGTACATTTGAGCTTGGACCAACTTAAACTAGCTTTAAAGTTGCAAAACTGAGTTAATACCCCAAACTGAATTTTCCAGCTGGTGAAATGAATATAATAATCCCACAATTTTTCCGTTCTACTTTTAGTCCTAATATCTGCAAACATCAAAATAAACGCTGCCTTGAGTAAACGAATTGTCTACACCTTAGGAAAACACTGCAGTATCACACAACCGCCCATATGTGCAGTATAATCCACCTAGTAGTCATGCGTGATGTATTTAATGTATAGTATGGCTAAGGCAAATCTAAATATTAAATTAGGTCAAGCACGCAACAACTAGTACCCTTCTAGGGGTATGAAATCACGTCATTTCATTATTATTGAGGAGCCGAGCGTTCCCCCATAACAGAAATCGCTAATTGGTCAGCTGCCCAATGCCCGCCTCCCGACGTTAGCCTTTTAGCCAATCAGAAACGCTGACTGAAAAAAGTCGCCTTGCGTAATTAATATTCATGAGTATTGCCTTTACAGTAGTAGGATTTGTAAACACACACATAGCACCGGTGAAGGTATCACGGCTGGAGGTGAATAGTGGAGCTTTCAGACCGGCTCGCCGTCAAACTGCTGACTCTAAACACGAAACATGGTCCATTTTAACAAATGGACGTTAGTGAGAAGCGCGTCTCTCACCGACAGGACTGCCGCACGGGATTTAAAGCTCCGATAGTGGCTTGCGATGACGGTGAACTGGTTTAGTATATGAAATACAAGGCTGTGAATAGACCATGGCTTGTTTTAAACGCGTATCGTTCAATTGATTACCGACTGTGATTGTAGAGCGAAGGGCTTCAGCTGCCCCGCCGTCTGTTTGCTGGAAACATTGACTCAACACTACACCAAATCAAGATGACAATGGAAAATACAACTATCAAAAGTCGGCTTAAAAATCTGCTCCGCTCGCCTTCCATTAAATTAAGAAGAAGTAAAGCTGGGAACAACAAAGAGAATCTCAGCAATAAGGTACAGTGCACTACCGTATGACACGAAGCATGCATGGAATCTGTTATCTGCAAATGTAACCTAACAGGAAAGCTGTGATTTTCTGCAGTTTAATGCAAGGCGACAGTGCTTTGGCACCAATATGTGAGAATCCTTCCAGGGTTTATGTAAACTCTACAAAGGCATACTGTCAGTACAATGCAACAGCGTGAGGACTAAAATTCACTGACCTATATTTGCCAAATGTCACAAATAATTTCCAGCTCTGGTAAACGGCATGCTGGGAAAATATAATGCACACAAAAAAATCAATGCAATAATATTAATTGCATTGAATTCATTAAAACACTGGTATTGTTGCTGATAGTAGTATATTATATTGGGTGACTTTTTTTAGTTTGGGGATTATTGCACATGTTTGTTATAGAATCTTTTAAAAACCAAGCAGTGGTCAAGTGCATGTTTTGAAAATATTATGCATATAATTTCCATGGGTATAGTATTATCATATTTAAGTGTGGATGATTGGTGATTTTCCACCTCAAACTCTGAAATGGTCACTGTTTCCAAGGTGACGCTTTGTATACACACAATATAAGTGTGGATTGCATTTCTTATTCTTTGAATATATGCAACTGCTCTTGTTATTGGAACTGTAACTATTATTGTGTCAGAGTAGTCATCACTGACTGTTGCATTCCGTTCAGATTGCCTGTTTACTGCTGCAGACCCTTGGGTGACTGTACTTCCCTTACATACACAGGAGCCCTGTGACTTTATGATTGTTAAGAATGTTTTGCAACTGAGATGAACGCTTTGAATATCTCTGAGAACTCAGCTGCATATGATTTGTTGCTCATAAATTACAAACTGTTGTTCACACTAGCACATGCATTTTCAGTAACTAAATCCATGTCTATATGGAATGTTTTACTAGTCTATATTAAGGAATTTATAGTGCTGCTGACTAAGGTACTATTGCTCAACTCATGCCCCGGCTCACATAGTAAACTTTTTTTATTACAGTTTATCAAGAAGCGTTCATCCAAAAATATTCTCTGATATTATGGATAGAGAGCTCTATATTTTCAGCATAAGAAAATTAATTTGTTTTTTAAAATGTCAAAATGATGCATATTTATTACAAACATGTTGCTTTTCACTTTAATACAATTCTCCAAATTTCTTTCAATCTTGGATTGCTTAAGAGTGTAAAAAACAACTGTTCAATGAACTGTTCCTTTAAAGGAGATTACTTCTCTAAATGAGGAGATTTATGCTTTTCGCTTGCTTGGTGGTAAATTTTGTTCAGTAGACTTAGTATGAAGGAGGGATATTGCCATATAATAGCCATATTGTGGGGCCATAATATTATTAGCAATTTTAAATATTTACAGTTTCTGAATGGTTGCATATACAATATTATTAAAAAGACTCTTTTAATTTATTACATTCATCATGGTAGACACATTCTGCAATTAAATGTCATGCATTAAAAATGCAATTTAAAAAATGTCAGTACTCCAGAGTGTGTGATGATCACTGCTCTAGAGACAATATCTTGTACATAATACCATTTAAGGGCTATGCAAAAGAATCTGTCAAGGTGCCTTTGTTTCGTACAAAAGAACAGATCTGTCTCTCTGTGCCTAAAGCGTTTGAGGAATCTCTAGTGTATGGATCCAGACAAAGGGATCTGAGCTTTATGTAAAACTATATATGAGTTCACCTCTTAGGGCTTTATATTCCAAGGTTTACACAGTGTATGAAATCAAAGCTATTCCTCCAGGTGCTGTGCAGTTCATTGACTCTTGGCTCAAGGATTTTGCTGTTCTCCCAGGATCTGACATACAACGATTGCAAGAAAGTTTCTGGAAAAGTGCATGACGCAGCCGGTTGGTTCAGAAATTCCCATTAGAGATGCTGAACGAGAAATTGCTTAAAAACAGCATGCATTAGAAAATGAGCATTTTTTTCCGTTGTTCCAGCACTCCTAGACACTAATTGACAGTGTATACATGGAAGTCTGTCTGAACATCTTTGGAAAGATGATAAATCAAAGCAACAACCACAATTACAGTGTTTTTATATCGGCATGTTCAGCACAAATTGTGGCTACGTTCAGCTTATGGTAGGATAATGAATGTACATACGTAGCATTTGAAGTCCAAATGCTGACTTCAGCTTATGGATTTCTTGAAAACTGCATTTTTGAGCGGTAAAGCCAGCAACTCGGGTCCTTTATAAACCCATACACTGAGGAAGTGAAGTAAGATGGCAGATTTAGAGGAGACCACTTCCATAAACCAGGTGTTTGTTCCTTTCATTTCTCCGTTGACCTGTACTTAAAGTGGTCGTGATTGATGTGAGAAAGCATGCTTGCTTTGAAGAAGTGCTCTGAAGGAGGTTTTAATGCATAGAATAAAGATATCCGATGTTGTTTTTATGTGTTAGGCTGAAAACACATACAGTGTGCATTCCTCATTGTTTTGAAAGAATGATAGGATGACTTTATTATGTGTTCATTTTTATACATATTATGCAATCTTTAATTACAATAGTAACAACTTTGTGTATTGTTTTACCAAATAATTGCATTTTAAGCATGTTGTAAATTAGTCAGTGCTTATGCAGTTACACCATAATTATGACGCAATACTTTTAATGCATACTGTTTGCACATTTGTGCATTTCATATTTAAGCTTGTTTTATGTTTCAACATGTTGCCTTAAGTTTAAGTAGTTCTTTGCTACTTAACATAGAATGGAAAATGTTTAGCTCATAATTTCCATTTAGGATGGCAACGGCACTTTTGCAGTGGTTCTGTTTCTGAACTCTGGGCATTTAAAGTCTCTCAGGTTCTTTAAACAAAGTCTTTGCATAATAATCTATTTTTATAAGAGATCCTCATTCAAGTGAATTTGTTGCACAGCAGTGTTTGCTTTGCTGTAATTTACCTGCTGAATTGCTCATTACATACTGACTAAAAAGAAGTCTATTTTAACATAATGTAAATGCAGTTATAGACTTTGTAATTTCTAATACAATAGAACACTTACATAATTTAAGTGGCTGAAATGTAGCTTACAACAAAATGGGTTTTTCCCTAATTAATTATTTCCTGTAATTTTTTGTTTTCATGTATATTTAATGTGTTTCCTAACTTTTTCCCCCCTTTTACTTTCTTTTTTATGTCCAATTTAGTTATAAATTAGTTTAATTAAATGATATATATTTATGCATTAAATTATATATATTATATACTGTATATAACATGTATAATTAAATTATATATGTATAATATGACAGATGTAGGCCTAAAAGCAGAGCTTATATGACATTATATGATATTATTTTACTTTCTGTAACATTACAGAACATCTTGTAGTACCAATAAAAACTTTTTTCTACATGTAATACTACAGGTGACGTTGGAGAAAGTCCTGGGAATCACTTCTGCTGGGAATCGTGCTTTGGCGTGTGACCCACATTCAGGGCTTGTTGCCTACCCAGCCGGGTGAGTAACTCTGTTTCACACGATAAGACACATTTTTAGCTATTTTTTGGTGGCACATGCCTAAATAACCAGGTGAATGTAGTCAGTGGAATCATGATCTATGATGGTGAGTCAGCTCTCATTTTAGAGGCAGTCACACAAGGTGGTTCATTTTTGTAGCACTTTGTAAAAAAAGACAGTGTTTGGTGAGTCACATAAATATCCTTGTTCAATGCAATGCAGAAATTTCCTATTGGAAAAAGAAACCATAAAGGGAAAAGAGGCAAGATAAGAGTCTGATAACAGATGAGTGATCTCAGAGGGAAATTAGGTGTGGTACAAACAGGAAGTGCCGAGTCTGACAGAGATTTTGACTGTGCTGCAGTCATAGCCTATAAACTACTGAGACTTGGTATGCATAGGCAATTCAGCTCAGTTCTTTCTCCAAAGCACGAATGCAGCTTAATTTAGATATATTTGCCATCTGAATGGATTAAATTAGGGCAGTGGCCAAGAATAAAAATTACTTTGTCTATTTTATCTGTGGAAAAGTGCACCTGGTCTTGTGATTTATAGTAGAATATTCCACTCTTGCCATCTTTTTTTTCAGACATGCACAATAGCAATAACACAGTATTCCTTGAATTACTTTGAAGCACCATGGTAATGCCGTTGTGTATGAATAAGGATTATCAATCAATCAATATTATCAATATACCATCACTGTACACATCCAGAGTATTTTTTAACACTTTTTTTCTTCTTCAGATATTAGAAAGCTATTATTTTCTTCAATTTTTACTCATTAAATGAAATAGTTTTACTATACAAGACTCCAGCAATACTATCTTTGTATATAAAGGAGAAAAGCCTTCCTCTACTCATCACATGGTGCTTATAATCTGATTAACTAGTTAAGCTTGAGTTCTCTGAACTAAATTCTTAACTCTTTGTTGCCATAACATGTTGTCCTAATGAGGAGGAGAGGATTGGAAATTAAATCTTAGTGTACTGCATACATAACCATTCAAAAGTTTGGTGTTGGTTAAGGTTTTTTTTTTTCTTTCATTCAGCAAGGCTGCATTACATTTTTACATTTTATAATTTTTTTTCACAACTGGTTGTGAAAGCATGTATAATGTTACAAAATAATGTTTAAAAAATTTGATGAATTTCTATTCGTCATCAAAGAATCCTGGAAAAATTGATAACAGTTTCTACAAAAAAATAAAATTTTACAAAATACAAGAATTACAAGAAATGTTTCTTAAACAGAAAATCAGCATAAAAGAATGATTTCTGAAGGATCATGTGAATTTCTAAAGTTCAAAACAATGAATGTGTATTAAGAAAGGTTATATTTTGTCTCTCTCACTTAAAAATGCATGTTTTAAAAAATTAAACAGGACCTTGCTTAAGACAGTATTGCATATTGTAACAAACCATACTTCTATTTGCAATCTATTTATTGCAGTTTAGGAAAGTAATTTTAAAGCTCACACAGCTCCTATAACAAACTCCACCCCATGCTAAGTCAGCAGTTTGATTGAGCCAAGCGAGCATTTGGTGCAGATGTCTTGGCTTGCTATAGGTAGGAAAATTAGCGCAGGCTTATGCAGCTGTCACAGATCCACTGACAGACCCCACATGTCTGTGAGATACCAAGCCGGTTCTTTATGAGGGCCGTGAAATGCATTTTTCTTGTTTAAATCTTGTGCCGATGCTGTAAACAAATGTGAGGTTATCTGAGGTTGATTTTTATGGTGCTGTAGTGCATGTACATATACGTAATAATTGCATATCCTACAATTGGATAGGGAAGCAAGTTTGCATTGTTCTAGTCCTCCACAAAGCAGATGTCCCCCAGTGGTATGTTGTCCTGCAGGTTTAACTGATTATGATCTTCAGTTATCATCTGATCTTGACACCAATGGAAGGTCACAGTGCATTCAAAGCATCTGAGATTAAATCAATTATTTGATTAATGTTATTCAAATGAAATATGAATGTTATTTCAGATCTAAAAGAGCAGTTAACTCCATCTGGATTGTAGTGGAATAATTTGGAGTAAAGTGGAGGCTTTCTTCGGGGAGTTGTCCTGTTTTTATGAATTGTACCTACTGTAAGTGGCTACATTTGCACAAGACCTGTTTAAAGACACCCTGCTTCCATCTGTATTATGTTAGTATGTGCTGCAGCTTTTATTGCAAATATTCACAAGATGTGCTGATTTTATTTTTCATCAGATGAAGCAAACTTGCTGGCCAGTGTGATAAAAGATTTGGGTCGCAAACTGCCGTAACCACACATATTTGGTGACACTAAGCTTGTTTGTTGCCGCCATACCACAATAAATTAGTTTTATTACTTTTAGGTTTTATTATATTTTATTATTTATAAATGAATCATTTCAGTGTTGGTGTTTATTTTTATTTTTTTTACCTTCACATTGTTTCCTGTTGTTTACATCCCTGTTATGAAAATTAATTTGAAACTTTTAAAACAGAATATACATAACTGGAAAATAAGGAAGGCAAAATGCACCAACAAATATATATTTTAGTGCTGTCAAATGATTAATCGCATCCAAAATAACCGTATTTGTTTACATAATGTATATATGTGTACTAGGGTTGGGTCGAAAAAACATCACGATCCTGAGCCTCATCGTGATTCTCCGCCCCGCCGCAGCAGCACCACCAAGCTTGCGAAACACACAGTTAATCTATGCCATTAATAAGCGAGCACACCACTGATGCTGGCGAGCGCGGTAAATCATTTCTGCGAGAGAAAAACAGATGTACATGCGAAGAAACGGGGCCCGCGAGCTCATTTCAAACTCTCGCACGCACTTGATATGTCATCTCCGCGCGCAATTCAAGTACTCACGCGCGATCATTCCTGCTCGAGCCTCGCTCACCTGCTCGCGAACACTGTTATTTTTGTCAGTCGTGAGGCGGGGCTTGGTGTTTTAGTTACAACTAATCGTGACATTAGACATCGTATGATGCCAAATTGGTTGACATCGCCCAACCCTAATGTGTACTGTGTATATTTTTTTTATTATTATTTTATTATACTAATATTTCACAATATTGCTGTTTACTGCATTTTTGATCAAGTAAATGCACACTGGGTTAACAGAGCATTTATTAAATTTTTTTGGTTAAATTTCTTAATTAGTACTTTAATAACATTAACAATTATAATTAATAATGAACTTTATATATTAGATATTGCTTAAGTATTCTTCTTAGTGAGACCAGAAAATGTAATTAAAAAAAGTTTTTATTTTATTTTACGTTGCCTGAACATGGTTTTGAGTAAACCATTTTGTGCGCCTTTTCAAACACCCTGTCATGATTCTTTTACAATGTTTTTACTCTTTGTCTTGAGGAGAAATACTTTAAAACTCCATATTAGGCGTTGTTGTATAGCACACTGTCTCTACTGTCCTGAAGGGTGAATAGTTTATGTGTGGTTTAGGACAGTCTTTCTCAAAGCCAGGAAAAACTGAATAAACCAGATGCAGACAATGAAAGCTGAGTGACACACGTCCTTTTGATTTTTCTTGTCATTTTTCTTGTAGATCCAGAGGAAACTGATGGCACCTGTTGTGTTTTAGCATGCATCAGTATAGCTCTCAGTGCAGTGCATTTGCAGACACAAAGAAAACAACAAAAAAAACAAATGACTTGCATACATTACAATCATATTTATGTATGGAACACACGTAGACAAGTAAACGGATCAATTTATTGCAAATATACAAGGTCGTTTATAATAAGAAAGCCTCCTTGGCTAATTCATCTTTTTGTGCATGCAGGAACATAAGCGAATTGTATTCAAGCATTTGAGTGATGAATGAGTTCTGGTGTAATGCAGCGGTCACTGTAGAATAGATATGAGTGTAATGAATAAGCGGCTCTCTGTGTTAATCAAAGATGCATGAAAATGTGTGTCAGAGTCTCTCGTGCCCTTGTGCGCTGCAGTAAAGTGGGTCAGTAGAGCTGAACGGACCAATGCGACGAGGAGAAATGAGAGAGAAGAGGATGACGGATGTGAGGAAGGAAGGAAAGGGTGACATAGGGAGAGTGAAAAAAGAATGGAAGCCTTTAGGAACAGAGGTTGATTTAGCATTGCTGTGGTGTGTGTGGTCGTTCTCTCTGCTGCATTGCAGTATTCAGGGCTCGTGAGGCTCTCCGGCTCCACACACACACACACACACTCCCTAATGACATCTCACACACATGCTCTGAGAGGAGAGCCGCAATCTAAAGACACCCGTGGGAATACAAAACAAGTAGAAGACACTCATGCTGGAGAATACATTAGGATAGATTAAAAGTATTTTTTATTTTGACTCTGCTGTCATGTACTTGGAAAAAGGCTTTGTGGGCATTCATTAAAAATCATAGCTGTCTTGGCTAGTTGTAAATGTGTTTAAATTAGAGCTGAATTCAACTGAACTGAATTTATATCATTTTTTTGCATACTGCGTTATATTATATAAGATATATATTTATATATATTTATACACAATACAGGCATCACATTCAGAACACACACACACAGAGAGAGAACATCCATTCTCTCTAACCATCAATTTAACTCACTTGAAGGTCACTGCAGAAGGAATAAGCTTTTTGCAGAGCTGGTGGAATGCCTTTACTAATATACATGGTTAGGGATGTACTGCATACAGATGATGGTCACCAGGTTCCTGGATGACAGTTTCTTACTAAAACTCATTTTCACAAGTTGCGCATTAAACAAGATGCAAAGAAGTAATGTTTGTTGCAAAAGTTTACCACAGTGTGTGTGTGTGTATTTATTTATTTATTGATTGATTTATTGATACATACATACATACATACATACATACAGTAGTCAACATTCGAAGTGGGTCAAGACCATTCATCAAAGTTTTCCTAAAATCAAAAACAATACCTATTCTTGCCTTATAGGACAACTTTGATGAAAGGTTTTGATCCACTTCAAATGTTGACTACTGTATACCTAATGTTTTTAAAGAAAGCTTCTTATGCTTCTTCATTTCTTTGATCAACAATACAGTTTTATAATGAATTTTCAGCATCATCACTTCAGTGTTCAGTGTCACATGACCCTTCAAAAACCTTTCTAATCTGCTTATTTGCTGCTCAAGAAACATTTCTTGTTTTTGTGAAAACAGTTTGTGCTGCTTAATATTTTTATGAAAACTGCACTACTATTCAGAAGTTTGGGATAAGTAGTAAAAGAAAAAATACTTTTTTTTTCTTTAGCAATGAGATCAAAAGTGACACTTAAGATATTTATAATATTATAACAATAACAAACAATTTGCATTTCAAATAAATAGTACTTTTAAAATATAAATTCTGTTATTTTCAACTTTGTTTTCATTTAATGAATCCTTATTTTTACATTGATAATGACAAATCCTTGTTAATAATTAAGAATCAGTAACTGAACACCAGTGATAGTAATACTGTATTTCACAAATTACTGTTTACTATTTTTGATCAATTTAAATGCAGCCTTAATGGTCATAAGACACTTCTTTCAAATGACATTTTCATTTTGAAAAATAATAGTGTAAATAGTTTTTAGTCTGTCTTTGATCAACCTGTTTGAAAGCATTATTTATTGATGTATTGATTATTATATTTGCAATTTTAGTTTGGTGATGAGAGTGGCACAGGACAGATAAGTTGGAAGGTGGTTTTAGATGAGCATATAGCAGGTCATCCCTACGGTGCATAATCCTCTGCCATCTGAACGCGTGCTGACTTCTGCGCCCAGACGCGCAGGATTAGGGCATCCTGGTCACCATCTGTCTGAAGCAGAGCAGCATACAGGCCTGGATCAATGGGGAGGTGCTGCTAATAGCCAGACTGTTACTGCTGGGCTCGGTCTTGGAAAGCAATACTCCTGGAAGTCTTTGATTGTGATGGGGAGTGATATTGTGTGTGTGTGTGTGTGTGTGTGTGCCCTACCACCTGTCTGTGTTTTATCCCACTCACCAGATGGGGCAAAGCTACAACTGTCCTTATTTGCTGGCCACAACATTTGATCTGCCTCGTCTTGAACCCTTGTACACACACGCAGACAGTCTACACCCAGAACAGTTGTGAAACTTGAGAGACCATAACACAAGCTGTTTAAGATCTGGTTATCTTTAGCTTCTGCCAAACAACAGCTTTGAGCTTGCTGTTTTGTATCACGCTTGATGCTGTTTGTAGTAATGCTGACACAAATATTTAGTCAGCACAGAACTTGTTGCATCTGTCTAATCGGTGGTAGCAGTCTACTGTTAACCGGAATGCTAGTTAGTAATGCTTACTAATTGCTGTTGCTCTTACTTAGGATTATGAGTTTGTTAAAATCTCTAACCTTAAATATAAAACTTAATGTATTGTAACACTCGTTATGATTAATAAAGCGGAATTTTCGCACAATTACTTTGCAGAATATTATGACTTCAGAACAATCTTTTTATGCTGGTATATTTGAAAGCTGATGCTTTTGACTGTTAACATCACACATATCCAGTTTCATATCTATGGGTTTTCACAAACAGTAGGTTTGTTTGGTAGCTTACAAAGTACAGAGATGTATTTAAGAGGCGAGGATCTCTGGTTTTGATCCTGTGTTGCTACGGTTTGACAAAACAGTTCAAATCTGTATAAAAGGAAGCTGGAATGGCACGGTTGCATCAACAAATGCCTTTTTATATCAGTTTTGCATTTGTTAACAATGGTAGGTTTAGGGTTGGATTTGGTGTAGGGCATATTTTCACCATGATAGAGCGCTAATGTAAGGCGGGCGTACATGGTGCTATTTTTGAGGTCGTTTGAGCTTGCATGCGATTTTGGTTCTCGGAGGAAATCGTCTCTTCTCGTATGGCCGGGGCTCGTATGGTGTGTGAGAAATTATGGGACGAGCAGAGTGCCTTACGAACACTTCCCGACCTCACAATCATTTTTAAATGTCAAAAAACTTTGGGAGCTGTCGGAGTGAAAGCGTGACGTGTGTGCTGTTGAAGGAGCCGATTTGTTAAGCAAACTGGAAATGACCAATCACAAGCTGAAAAAGAAAACCACAGAAGAAAGATGAAAATGGCAGCGCCACAGAGAATTTGGACGGTCGAGAAAGAGAACGAATTCTCTGAACTCTGGCAACCATCATAATACGTACCTATATCAACGTTATAAAAACGTACCAGGGTTCACATATTGAACTTGCATTTTAGCGCCACACAGTCGACATTTCTCTTTAAAACTGTGGCAAAACGTGCAGTAAGGTACGTAAAAACAGTGTTGCTCAAAAAGTGCAAAGAGGTACATATTTTTATAAGACCAGGTTGCCAATTTATTGCTTTTGGCTATAAAAAAAAAAAGAAAGATATTTGAGAAAATTTAAATTTTTATGCCAACCTGACAGCAAACTTTGAATATTGAATATACCTGTTTTGAATGTAGTTTGCTTTTACATTTAAAAAGCTGCTATTATACATTTTATGCCTTTGTATCTGTTTAGAATAGTAGCCTATGGTTATTGCTTATGATATGGAGAACTGTATCACAGAGGGTTTTTATGGCCTAAAAGCATTGGAGCATGTAGTCATTTGGTCGATCTGTGCACTGCTACACTCCACTTGGCTTATTCGATTCCCTGCTAGGTGAGATAATGAGCTGGATCAGCTTTTTCCAGGATGCAAGAAGCACATGATGGCACATGTGGGCCCTGCGGAGTTTCACAACGACAGCCAATACATTTACACGCAAGAGCAATGGTCATTACTTGATAACTCAGAATCTTACGGCTCAGATAGACTTCCTCATTGCAGAGCTTTTCTCATAAAGTTATCATGTTTGCAATGGTACAATGACATTCATATTATGTCAGTCAGAACCACATTAAATTCTGTTGGAAACGGCACATTATCATATCTCTGGGCTGAAACTGTATAGTGAAGAATCTACTGTAAATAGCTCTGTGGTAAAGTGCTCATGTTGTGAGTAACTTGAATCTTCTCCTTGGCTTTGAGCGGTCAATCTTTAGTCATACTCGAGTAGATCTGGTAGTGTTTGGGCTTTCTGCCTTCATTTCTCCTCTAGCTCTGCTCACCGGAGAGAAAAGGCCCTATTTTTCCAGTTCAACCCTACAGTGAGCTTCCCAAAACAGAGATATCTCTTCCACGCTGAGGCTCCTGGGAGGAGATTTGGAGGAGAGCCTGTGTTGAAATGCCAGAGGGTACATGTATCTTTTATTACAACAAAAAATATTGAGTAACACATGACGTGCTTTAGCTGAAGTTGTTGATTCTGGTGCCGTAGAAAGTTAATCTAGATGCACATTAAATAAAATGTGAAACCTCTCAAAGATCTACATTGATTGTTTTCAGGGTAAGGTACAAATGAACAGTTTCGACTGACTAATCAGGTTAAGGTACAAATGACTGAATGAACAAATTGGTCATTGTGTTATTGTTTACTAGAACAAGAATAATTAATTTAAAGCTTATATATATATATATATATAATTTTTTTATGCAATAAAATAAAACACAAGCTTATATATATATATATATATATATATATATAATTTTTTTTCTTTTTTTTTTTTCTTAAATGCAATAAAATAAAACGCACGACTAGGACTAAAACTGACAAAATAAAGCTAAATATAGATATTTTTATAAAACAAAACTAATAAAAATGACAATCATAAAACCTAAACCAAAAGTAAAATGAAATACTGCAAATATAAATATAAAAGCGAAATCAAAATATTATTAAATACTATAATATTATATAAATAGTGTACTAAAATAACACTGTTTAATAAAAGATTGTTTATATAGCAGCTCAAACAATGTTGTTTATGCTACATCATCTCATAACATAAGCACTGCATTATTTTTAGAGTTTTCCTTCTGATTTCTGTGGACCAGATTGTGCTGTGGGTGCTTTTATTGTTTATTTTTGAAAACAGGATCACATCTCAAGACTTTATTAGGCACAATTCAGTGACTTGGTGTGTTAGCTGATTGGATTGGATGTTCTTTGTTAGGGTTCATTTGCTGGCTCGACTTGGTGTAACCTTGTTTTACAAGATAAGCGTTGTGGAAAAACAGCATCCAGCTCACCCTGCTGAAGAGTGTATGTGAAGAAGTGGTGCTGTTGGCTTATTTATGTGAAATTTAAGCTTAATATAAAAGCTATAACAGCTAAATATAAAACTGACCTCAATATAACACGATAATTGATCATCAATGCATAACCAGTAACTCAGTGAGTGGAAAAAAGAATAATGGTTCTTAATTTCCATCCGCCCAAAGATTACTGTTCAAACATATCCTGATTGCACATTGAAGTAAATTTGTTAACATTAAGTTATTTGCGATGAACAACACTTTTTACAGTATAAAAATCAAAATGAATGTTAATTCAAAAATATAGCCTCAGTAGGTAACACGCTACACTGAGGTTTTGTTTTTTACCATTAGTCTACATTAGGTAACATGAACTAACAATGAACAATACTTCATTCACATTTATTCATTTTACTTAATGTTAACTTCAACCAGTCTTATTTTAGCATACACTTTAGTAGGTTTTATTTTATTTTTGAACCAGTTTTTATTTTTATATTTTCTGTTTTTGTTTATAATTTGATATAATTATAGATTTGAATAAGTTGTTTCTGTATTTATTTTTAATATGCATGGCTATATTAGTATACATTTTACAAGAAATTGATGATTTTCCACATTTACTAATACAATTTTAAATCAAAGCTGTCTATTGACATTAGTTGAACATAAAAATTAACATTAAATTGTATTAATAAATAATGTTAAAATGCTGTACATTGTTAGTTTTTAATGCCTCAAAATTTGCGAATTCCCCATTTATGTTTTTTAACAAAATATCTAATTCTTCAAGGATTTAATGGTGCAATAAACCTACTGTACTACTGTAGTTCTTCCTATAAGGGCTCCTTGGAGTAAACTGGTACCTCGTAAATGCAATTTTGTTTGAGAAAATAGTTTATTTTGAGGTCATTGATAGGTCTGAGTGTGGTTCATGAGGGAATGGTGGGCAGTCACATGTGTAAATACAAGGTCAGGCATATTTGCTGACTGTGCACTGATTCATATCAGCTTATCTTTGTAATGGGATGAGCCGTAGACGCTCATACAACAGGCTTGCATAGTCATTGATCAAAGGCCTGTCAATCCCATCAGCAGCTCGGATTATATATAGTGCACGAGATCCGTTAATGGTATTACTTGCCAACATTGAAGGTCCGCTCCTCCCCTGGTTTCTCTGTCTTTGGCATCAGTGGTTTCTGGAGACATGAGTAATGTGCTATTGAAGCATGAGGTCATCTTTTCTGTCCCTCTTCTCTCAGACGTGCTCGTAAAGCACAGAGCTTGACGACAGGGAGGCTTTGACTTGACAGATTCCAAACAGGGCTCTTCCTGTGGTCGGGGGAGACTGTGCGCTTGTGTGGCTTTGTCTCGCTCAACTCTCCTACTGACAGCAGCAGAAAGAGTAGCAGTCCACTCTGTTCTCTTTGTGTGTGTTTTTTGTGTCTACATTGACCTATAGAGCTGGACCTCGGCCAGTGGAAGAGACCTTTACTCTGAAGATGCAGATGTTTGATTATCTGAACAAAGCCTGGTACGCTTTGCACATGAATTGTTATTATATTCCTCCACTCAGACAAGAAAGGGCTTCCAGAGCGGCATTTGAAACTGTCAGCTGATTTTAATGAAATGTAGGATTTCGGTTGGTACAAATTTTTGTACTATGACTCAAATGTTATTTGAAGATATCCTTTTTTGTCACTTCTAAGTACCTATCAAATAGAGCTTGGAGCATGGAGTCATGTTTGAAGTCTTACAAACGTGTTCATTCAAAGAGCAGCAGGCCAGTCAAAACATGGACCCTGAACTCTAAGAAGTTGCATTAGCAGGGACTCTGACCCTTGCACTTTTTAAAACACAATTTTGTCCATATGAATGAGTATAAATGTTTTATTTATGATAATAAATGTATTTATTTACCTTCAATAATTATATATTACAAGTATAAATTATAATATATCTAAAATTTATAAATTATTTTAGAATTTATTTTGTGCCATATGTATAATATATAAACTTATCTATATAGGTTTATCTCTGTCCATCTACCGATGTATCTATATTTTATATATCAAATTTATATGCATAAAATAAGGACAAACATGAGGAAATTAATCACATATATTTTTATATGGTATAAACAAATAAATATATTAATAAATTCATTTTAAAAAATGTTTATTTGCTACATATTATTTTAATTCTAAAATATAAATATAAATTATATATTATAATTTAATATATTAATAATAATATATTAATATTATATAATATATATTAATTTATATATAAACTGTATTAATTGATGCTAAAAATATATATATTTTATAATAGTAATTGCTATTTTTCTATTTACGCTTTTTGTGCTTTTGTATTTTTGCTATTTATGCTATGCTATTAAGTTTACCCATCTATTAATCTAGCTATGTTTATTTATTTATATATGTAGTTAAATTGCAATTAATGTATTGAGCTATACAGAGCTAAAGAGACTTGACTCATCTTCTTAGGGTGGCTGTGGAAATGCATGGCAGGGTGTTTTTGTTTTTCTGAAAACCGGTTTAAGCACTGTCTCTGTATCAGCCTTTTACTTTTAGTAGGGACTTCAGCATTTTATTTACTTATTTAATTCATTGGGAAAATTCGTTTTTAGCTATTTTTTACTTGTCATCATTTTTCTGAGTGAACTACAAACCAGATGAGGAAACCAAACATGAAGGATTCTGCAAGTGGTCTTTGACGTATTTCCTGTGTTCTGTTTGTCTGGCTGCCTTCCCTTTCTGTCTGCAATACAGCAGGTCACTTCCCCCACCTGACATTGTCTCAGGCAGTCTTTATAGAACCAACTCTACAGTACCATAAAAAGAATGAAAAACAAACACAAACCCTTTACAGTCTTTGAAAAGGATTGAGATTGTTCCTGTATATGAAAGATGAAAAACACAGTAGACGAGACTTGCCTCTGTCACGCAATACAACAACAACAAAACAAACATACCAAGAAAAGAAAACCGCGGCAGTACCCTAGTACAGTGACTTCAGATGGCCATCCCATGGAACCACCTTGATTATATTATGATACTGAATGTTCAACAAGGAGCAAAAAACATTATATGTACAGTACATATTACTCCGAGGTACTATCATGGTAACTGCTCTGACTAATATTTTAACAGACACAGGATATGATACATTGTCAATCAGGAAAATCAGGTATAATCATGTTTAAATAAATCATGTTTAGTCTCATTTGTGCATAGAAGTGTCTTCTAAATAGGATTTTAATGACCCTTTTCTTTTATTGTTTTATAGGTGTGTGGTGGTGCTACTGAACCCTAAGAAAAACAAACAGCATCATATCCTCAATAGCTCCAGGTAAGACTTCCATACTTTAGTAAACAAGTACAACATGGATAAATGTCACCTCCTACGGCTCATTAGCTGCACAAGTGTACTACACTCTTAAAAACAAAGGTGCTTTATTGTTCATCTATGCTTCTATGAAGAACCTGTAACATTCCTATTCTTCCTAGGTTCTTTATAAGTTCTTAAAAAAATAAAGGTTCTTTTTTGGCACCAGTGGTTCCATGGAGAACCTTTAACATCTGTGGAAACTTTCCATTCCACGAAAGGTTCTTAGTTCTATTAGTTCTAAGGTTCTATTATTATTAGTTATTATTATACATTAAGAGTGTAGTGCAAAAAGTTTCTTCAGATAATTAAAATGCTCTTTACACAAGAAAATGAGTGGTTCTATTAAGAACTCTATATAGCTCACTGAATGGTTCTTCTATGGGACTGCTGTTAAAATCCAATGAAAAACATTTATACTTAAAATAATGGCTGTTTTACCGAACTTGCTTCCCAACACACAACTATACACGACAGATAGTCCTGTTCCAAACTCATGCCACTGCTTGAGTATATGTTATAGAGTTGGGATGCTCAAACGTCAAAAACATTGTAGGCATTGGGTGACCAGATGGAGAGGAAATCTCAGCTAGCAGGATGCACTTTAGCACTTCAACATTGTCTAAATACTTCCGTCCACTCTCTTACAGGAAAACCATCACTACAGTCTCCTTCTCTCCTGATGGCAAATACGTGGTCACGGGCGAGGTGAGTACTTTTCTCAGTATATCTGCGCTTTGTGCTTACATCACAGGATTTAGTAGGAAGTCAGTAGCTCCGGAGCAGTATCTCATTCTTAGATAAAGCTTATGTAGGCGGGCTGTATGAAAATAAAGTTCTCTATCTTGCAGCTTCAGGCCTGAATTCTGAAATCCCTCTTGGCAGAGACTAACTATCAGTGTAATTTGTCTCTTGCAACAGTGGAGTCAAGTACAGACAAATGTGATGACTGTTTCTTTCCTTCGGCAATTCTGCAGCACTAACGTTTGGATTGGAAGGGATTTATTGCTTTGACTGCAATATAGAGATCACGCAGAAGCATGCAAGTTATGTCCGGCTTGCAATAAAACCCAGTATTGCGACCTTCAAAATACATGACTGATACAAAAACAATATCAGTATTCAAATATTTAAAAGTATCAATAATTGCTTTTTTGGTTAAAAGACAAAATGAAAGGCAACTTCTGTAATCTGTTATTATATTATCTGAAATAATAGCAGGGAGTAATTTAGAATGGGAGCTGTTTTGTCCATACTTCTGGTCAGCTGGTATGACAGTAATGAATGGATACAGTAGTGTGGACAGGGACCAGAGCTGTTTGGGCTTGGTTTGCAAGACTGAGCATGAGCACAGATCCTGTCTGCTTCTGTAATCCACTAAATCGTGTGGACGGGTGATTTGTGTGTGTGTGGTTGTACATTTTTGTGTGTATGTGGTTGTATATTTTGTCTGTGTGTGCATTTGGATAAAACAGTAATTCTTTCTGTTTGAGAGGAGTTTTTTACTCCAACGTGTGAAAGTGATGCGAGTTTGTGCTTACTGGCTGCCATGGCAACAGATGGCACTGTGCCGACCTGCGCACAGACTGTGTCTGCTGTCATAAAAAGGTGAAAGCGAGAGTGCCAAGAAAGGGCAAGGAAAAGGAAGGAAGATAAAGAAAATGTGCCTGGAGAAAGAGACAGAAACAGTCTAGAATCGGCATATGTCTGCTCACTGTGGTGTGACCTCTGACCCACACATTCTCTCTGTAAAGCCCCTGCAGCGCTGAATGCTGTTCAGATGTTGGCGGCACAGTTCTGTATTAAAGCAGGATGTTGTGCGAGATTAATCAGAATAATCTTCATTGACTTCTTTTTGTTGGCGTGCATGATCTGTTGTGATTGGTGTAACGTGGGATTGAACTGACCTCCATGTTAACGTGTTGCACAAAAAAGCATTGCACAAAATGCGAAGGTGCTTTTGCAGTACATCAAAATATAAATCCGAGGTTCTCATAATTAATAGAAAATATCAGGGGATATTCAAAATGCTGTTTTTCAAAATATAACATACTATATTATATACTTTTTATATTACGTATTTTTTGTACTATATTTTTGTTATAGTGAATGATTTATTTTTTTTATTTTCATCTTTAAAAGAAGTCTTATGCTCACCAAGGCTGCTTTTAATAACACAATACATTACAAAAATGCATAGAATACTGTGAAATATTTTTAGAATTTAAAATAACAGTTTTCTTTTAATAATTTATATTTTTAAATGTTTTTTTTTCATGTTTTTTTTGTCAGTAGCTGATACTTAGCTGTCACATGATCCTTTAGAAATTATTCAAATATTATGACTTGATTCTTAAGAAACAGTTCTCATTAGTAATTACAGTTTTGCTGCTTAATGTTTGTGAAAACCTTGCTTGAAAAAAAATTTCAGGATACTTTCATGAAAATAAAGTTTAAAAGAACGGCATATACTGTATAAAGTTAGTAAAATTACAAACACCTTCACACCTTGTCACCTTTAACCAGCCACTTTAGATTAATGCATTCCTAATGAATAAATTGGTTGATTTAAAAAAAAAAAAAAACTGACCCAAAACATTTGGAAGCTAGTATGTACAGAATGTATTTATTTATATTGGTTGTATGTTTCTAAAAATTATATAAATAGCTAGAAAATGCTCTTGTGTTGATATTGTCTGGAGTAAAGCATATTAATCTCCTTTTCCCTCTTTTTCTAGAGCGGTCATATGCCGGCGGTCCGAGTCTGGGATGCAGCAGAGAGGACCCAGGTGGCAGAATTACAGGAACATAAATACGGCGTTGCGTGTGTGGCTTTCTCCCCCAATAGTAAATACATCGTCAGTGTGGGTTACCAGCATGATATGATCGTCAACGTCTGGGCCTGGAAGGTGACTAGCAATATTCGTACAGTCATGAACGATGACTTTCATTTAGTTTGTTTTATTTACGCTGTTAGGATAACTAGATTTGCTTTTTCTGCAGGTAATAGCATTATTTGCAATCCATCAATGTTAACATGAGGCAACACTATATTATGTGTAGTGCAAACAATATCATCGTATTTACTTCTGTACATTCTTGTAGCTGAGGAATAAAAAGATGCGTTTAAAGGATAGATGGATGAAAACTGTCCTGCCCTTCAGGTCATGCAATATGTAAATGAGTTTTTTTTTTTTTTCATTTAAACAGTTTTGTAAAAATGTAGCATTAGCCTACGTCAGGCTTCATCAAATTTTACCCTGGAGGTCCAATGCACTGCAGAGTTTAGCTCCAACCCTAATAAAAACTCACCTACCTGTGAGTTTCTAATGATCCTTATACACTGATTAACATGCTCAGGCGAATTTAATTAGGGTTAGATCCAAACTGTGCAGTGCATTGGACCTCCAGGGTAAGATTTGATGAAGCCTGTCCTATGCCATTTGCTCACCAATAGATCCTCTGCACTGAATGGGTGCCGTCAAAATGAGAGTCCAAACAGCTGATAAAAACATCACAATTATCCACTTGGTTCTATCAGTTAGTAGTAATGACAGCTTTTTTTTAAAAAGTTTAAAAGTGGAGAAAGTAACCTTGTCTGAACCAGGACAGAAATATGCACAGAGAAAAATACTGTTTTCATCAAAAACAAATATTCTGGTGAATTTTAACATCAAAGGACAACAGAGAATGGATTTTTGCACCGGTTACTATGGTTCATGCTTCCTGCTTTAAGCATTTTGGCCAGAAGTGACCGTTTAAAAATAAACCATCTTAATGGATTTGTCTGTTATAAATGAGCAGATTTCTGCTTCGTAGTTAATGTTAATTGGGGTGATGTGGATTATTGTGATGTTTTTATCAGCTTCTATTCTGACGGCACCCATTCACTGCAGAGGATTCACGGTGAGCAAGTGAGGTAATGCTAAATTTAGATTCAAATCCACTGATGAAGAAACACGTTTATCTACATCTGAATGGTTACATTTTCAGCAAAGTTTCCTCTTTGGGTGAACTATTGCTTAATGTAGTTCAATATTGCATATTGTGTGTTTACAATGGTTTTTCCCTTATGATTGTTAATGAATTTAACCAATAACCTAAAAAGCATGTCGTCATTGATTGACTATTGTCTATTGTCTACTGTCTTTTCAGAAAAATGTTGTGGTTGCCGCCAACAAGGTGTCCAGTAAAGTGACAGCTGTGTCTTTCTCAGATGACAGCTCATACTTTGTTACAGCCGGGAATAGACACGTGAAATTCTGGTATCTGGACCACACCAAGTCGACCAAGGTACACATTGCTAATATCTCTACAAACACAGCTCTTTTTGATCTTTCTGTCTCTAGCTCTCACTTACCATCACCACAGCTGAAAATGTCTTGTCGCATGAACTCCCATTTCATTCACACAGTGCTAAATATTATTCAGGTCTTAGATGAAAGCCTCATAAATGTCATCCCTCACAGGTGAACGCTACAGTGCCTTTATTGGGCCGCTCTGGTCTTCTTGGAGAGCTGCGGAATAACTTCTTCAGCGATGTGGCGTGTGGAAAAGGCCGGAAGGCGAACAGCACCTTCTGCATCACTTCATCTGGGCTGCTCTGTGAATTCAATGACAAAAGAATGCTGGACAAGTGGGTGGAGCTCAGGGTACGTGCAAAGGATGCTGACTGTTTGATAGCGTGCATGAATGAGTGGGTGCTCAATAGTTTGGTTCAAAAGTAAAACTGAATTGACTTTTAGATGAGTTTAGCTCATATTTTATTCAAAATGAGTGCTGTCAAACGATTAATCGCAATTATTAGCATCCAAAATGCAAGTTTTTGTTTAGATAATATTTATGTGTGTGTACTGTGTATATTTATTATGTATATATAAAAGCAGACACATACATTCCAGTATATACTTTGAAAATATTTACATGTACAAATTGATAGTAAATTTAAGAGATTATTAAAAAGAAATGGCAGGTAACGCTGCCTTAAACATGTCTTTTTTTTAATTTTCTCGTAAAACATACTGCCATATTTTTTGTTGCTGTCTAACTATGTACCTATATTTGGATAATATAGGATGTTTCATCTATTAGAGCATAAAAAACTGAATTTTTATACTCCTATTTTCTAAAGTCTTTATGGAAAATGAATTGGGAAAACAATGCAAAGTGACTGTTGAGCTCTATTCCTTTAAATAGCATGTTTAGAGAAGAGAATGTGCATGAAATTAAAGCTATTTTATACTTGTAATTGAACTTTAAAAGTTCAATTGACACATTTTGACCTCCTGATTCGTTGTTTAATTAGGCTTCCTTGCCTGTGTGTTTTGTGCTTTATCCATGCATTTTTTCCTTTTCTGAAGTCAAAGCCCCTGTGAACAGAGGGTGTTTCTGAGCTCTTGGCAGTGTTAAGCGAGAGTGTGTTGTTTACTAACGATGCTGCTGCTGCTGTCTAATTTTAGTCTGTTCTGCTTCTCCTCTCACACTGTCCAGAAAAATGACAGTTTTGCAGTAAGTTTCACATCAGGGCTGCAGATTCAGCTGTCACGTCTCATTGTAAAACTCATTAAACGACACGTCACAGTGCTGCTGTCAGTCATGCTCACCTGTACATTGGATGTTTGACCTCATTACCGTCACTTGCCAGTTATCACTCTAATCTCAGACGAAGCATTTCACATTAAGTATGATGAGGCTTACACATAATCACCACCCACAGAACCCACAAAATGTTCAAATATGCATCAATTGCTGTATTTACTGCATACACCGTCTTGTGTGTGTGTGTGTGTGTGTGTGCACATGCTTATGTGGTTTATGAGGACATAAATTTGCATTATGACATAGATATGACAGGTATTACAGTATGAAAGTGATTTATAAGGACATTTTCAGTGTCCCCATAATTCAAAAGGCTTAAAAAACTTACTAAATTGTGTTTTTTAGAAAATCTAAAAATGCACATAGTTTCCTGTGAGAGGTAGGTTTATGTGTAGGGCAATATCACATACCGTTTGTACAGTATAAACACCATTACGCCTATTGAGAGTCCCCGTAAATCACAAAAACGTGTGTATGTGTGTGTTTATATATATTAAGAATTATTATTGTTGTTATATTTATTTTAATTTTATTGAATTATATTTAAATTAATTCGCTTACAGTAAATTTAATGTTTTAGCATAAATAATACAGTTCCAACATGATATTTCACAATTTAATCCAGTGCACTATTTATGTTTATTGCTATTACCTTGAGGCAGGGAAAATGTCAGATGAAGTAATATTAACCAGTCTATTTAAAGAAAGGTCTGTTGTACCTCACAAAAAAGAAGAAATGTATGTTTCAGAAGACCTTTAGAAACCCGTGAGAACTAGGTAGCTGTGTTGTGAACTTGAACACATGATTTAGAGCCGATATGAGATCTCGATTTGACTTCTCACAAACTGTTAAAGTGGGTCATGGTTAGAGCAGGTGGGTGCTGCACAATTCTGCTTTTGTGGGACCCTTGAGCCCACTGCACTGAGAAAACAAAAAAGAGTCAGAGGAGTGCCAGAAAGAAAGGGATACAGAGAGGATGGTAAAGGATACAAAAACCTCTCTGTCTAAGTTTATCAACTGAAAGAACCCCAGGATCATTGTACAACTTGATAATCTACAAATGAACTTTGGTCTCTTGAGTAAAGCTTATTTAGCAAATAGTTCTGTGTCCTTATCTCAGTAAATTCAATCGGATATTTCAGTGAAGGAGGCTCTAATATATTCTCATTAGGGAACATCTAAGAGCCCATGGAAAAACACACAAATGAGCTCTTATCTTCTCACTTTTAACCTGCTCAGGCGCTAATACCTTTTTTTTTTTTTTTACACTTTGTATCTTTATTGTCATCTGTTTCATATTATTGTTATGTTTGATATCTCATCAGCTTTTATTTGCAGTTTGTGCATTGTGTATTTCCCATGCAATTATCAGTGGAAATTAATAAGACATCTCGATGTAATGCACAGAGCTTTCATTTTGTCTCATTTTTCGATTCACTTCACAAAATGACTTGGCCCACATGGTAAATACACTTTTGGTTAGCCCCGCAGATGTTAAATGTGAATCTAAATGTGTTGTTTAAATATATGCTTTAAATGTAAATAAATTATTTTACACCCACAGTCAAATAAGTTTTAAATAAATTAAATACAATATTAATACTATCATTTAATTATGATTATAACAATAATAATATAATTTGTGTGGGCTCAGTGATATCTTGTCACTCTTAGTCTTAGGATTAGTCATTCAACTCAATTCCTGCATTTTTCCCTCTCTCAGACCAGTATGGCCACGTCTCTGTCCGTCAGCGAGGAGCTGATATTCTGTGGTTGCGCTGATGGGACTGTGAGAGCGTTCAGCCCCACTGACCTGCACTTTATCTGTACAATGCCTCACCCTCACAGCCTGGGCACAGACATCTCCACTGTTACTGAGGCAAGGTAAGACCAGCCACATTGGCAAGTGTTGGTACAAAAGATATACTACTTCATTCAGTTTTACTGATACTATTGTGCTGTACTTAAAGGAACACACCGCTATTTGTGAAAATACTCATTTTCCAACTCCCTTAGATGTAAACAGTTGAGTTAAATTTTGTTTTTGAATCCATTTAGTTGTTCTATGAGTCTGGCGATGGCACTTTTAGCATAGCTTAGCATAGATCATAGAATCTGATTAGACTGTTAGCATCAGATAGAACGACTGAATGGATTCAAAAACTTCAACTGTTCAATTCTAGAGGAGTTGGAAAACGAGCCTATTTTCACAAAGAGTGGCATGTTCCTTTAAGTACAGTGTGATAATATTGGTAAAGCTGAACTGAAGTAGGAGGTCGACTAAAAAGATTCAAAATCAGTAAAACTCAAGTGAGCTGGAAAAAGCCTATTTTCAAAAATTTTGGTGTGTTCTTTTTAAAGTAGTGTGTTTAATCTTTACTGAGCTATGGTACCACCTCGATACTTAATGCGAATGCTCAGAAATATAATAGTGTATAATCCCTTTGTCAAAAGTTAGAAAAGCAGGATAAATGTTTTCACTCAGAAATCTCCAGCGATTTTCCCACTGGATGAGCTGCTTTCTGGTGTCTAGAATCATACATATGCAAATACCCACAAACCATCCTGAAATCTCTGTCTGCTTTAAGATTCAAAGTGGATTCATGTAGTCTCAATGAAACAGCTTAGCCATCAACATCTGTTTAGCATTCTCTGCTTTCCCTCAAACTGTCAAACACATGAGACCTCTTAGTCCATCGCTCATAAATATGCAAAGACACTGCTGCGAGGCTATATATTATACTGTTCACAAGACACTGAGATGTGTCTGTGTCTTTTTGAGCCTACTGGGCATTTTTAGACTACGAAAAAGTAACAATTCTGTTCACTTTTGTTAATTTTCTTTTATTTGTCTGTAAATGCAAGGATGATCTCAAATCTGGTCTTGTTTATACGGGTTATTTTACAAAACTATTTTTTACAAAAGGAGTTTTTACAAGAACAGATAACGGGTTTAGATCCTTGTTTTTAACATATCTCAAAACTTAAGATTTAGTTTTTTGTGCATATTATTTTGCAATAATATAATAATTTATATTTATATATGTATATAATTTTATATAATATATATTTATATAAAAAATATATTTTCTATAATATTATATAATATCTTTTTAATCAATATTATTGCATGTCTGTAGTTGGGTTATTTTGACTAGGTTAAAAAAAAAACTTGAAGAAAAAAACCCTTCCAGCTGACCTTATGTGACCTCTCAGTACAGCTGTGTTTACTGTCCATCTGTTCTCTTCACAGCCATCTCTTTGCCTACAAGGAAAACGTCCGCTATCCTGACGCAGTGGCTGTGACCTATGACCCCACAAACCGCTGGCTGTCCTGTGTCTACAACGATCACAGTCTGTATGTGTGGGATGTACGGGATCTTCGTAAAGTGGGCAAGGTTTACTCGGCTCTCTACCATTCAGCTTGTGTATGGAGTGTGGAGGTGAGATAAAGGGATATTTTAAACTTTAAGACATAAAGAAAATATATAAAAAAGCTTATTTCAGCCATTTGCCAAGGTGACATGCCAAATATTTAATGCAAGCAGTAAGTTGGTGCTGATCAGATGAATGCATAAAAGAAAAATAAAACAAAAGAAATAAAATAAAACAAAATAGAATAGAATAAAATGTAAAAAAAAAAAAAGAAATGAAATAAAATAAAACAAAATGAAAAATAAAATAAAAAAATTGAATCAGATCAAAAATCTGAAAATATAATTAAAAATGGAACTAGTTTCAAATATGTTTTTTAGTAGTTCATACATGGTTTTACTTTTACCTTTAAAATAAATTAAATGCATTTGAAGTACAAGAAAGGTTTTTAAGATTAGGAGAAAATTCTGACTTCTGAGGCAAGTTTTTGTCTTTTTATTGTGTTGTGTGTTGACATATTGCCTGCTGTTATATTGTGAGGCAGGTTTCTTTTGTAATTGAGCCTCATGTTTTTGTATTAATTTTGTAAGGCCTGATGTGAACTCAAAAGAAGTTATTAAAACTCTTCCACTATATGTTTCAGTCTTGCTTGTAGCTGTTTTTATATCTGTTATGCAGTCAGGAATGTGATGAGTTTGCTGTTTTTGCACCAGTCATATAGTTGCGATAGACAACCTGTGGGATATATATATACTGTGTTTCCAGCTTGTGTTGTGGGCTGTGTGCTCATGCCAGATCACATGATTCATGACTGTGACTTCCCTTTTGGTTTGTTGTGTCTTTCTTTAGTTGTCTGGCATTTTGTGACCTCATCAAAGTTCTCAAAATATGTCCATAATTACAGATCAGGGTTATTATAATTAATTAAACCTAAAACCATAAAAAACACTTCAACCGAAATACAAAAAACAGCATTTCTCATTTTTGTGTGACTTAAACTAAATCAGCTAGATGTGCTTTAAAAACAAAACTTACAAAAATTCAATAATATAACTAAAATTAAAGTGAAAACACAATATGAAAATGAAATGAAATAAAAACTATATACCTATATAATTGGTACAAGGCCTAAATATATAATCAATGATAAACTGATTTATTGTGTATATAAAGTTTTTTTTTACACAATATTCAACAGGCAGCTTCAGTTGTTCAAAATATGCCAGAAAATACCCAATTACTTTTAAGTAGTTGTTAAATAATGACAATGTTTTCCTATTTAATGTCAGAGTGTACCGTCTATGACTTAGATGGTATTGTCTGTATGTATAAAGAGGATGCGCTATTACCGTGCAGTGCGTAAGACCACTCCTTTGTTTTTTTTGTCTGATAATGACCTAATAGGTTAAATGCCACATTAGAGTAAATACACCTGTATTTGTGTTTATGTGTGATGTAATGCTGCGTGTTTTGGCAGGTTGAGTCACTTCTCATTCCTTTGTCCTGCAGGTGTACCCAGAGCCGAGGGATGGAGAGCAGCCACGTTTGTCTCCCGGATCATTCCTCAGCTGTTCTTCTGACAATACTCTCCGTTTATGGAACACAGACGCGCAGAACACCACCCTCAGCCGAAACGTCATCAGCAATGTGAGTTCTGTAAACGCCAGACTTAAGAAATTAATCCAGTCTTTTTTTTAGGTTATTTTTTTAATTGCAAATAAATGCAATAAATTGATAAAAATGTTACATTTAAATTATAATAATATTTCACAGTCTTACAATTACTGTTTGTACTTTTTGATCAAATAAATGCAGCCTAGGTCTGCATACTTTATAATTGCAGTGTATTCTATGTAGAAAAAAAAATGCATATATATATATACTATATATATATATATATGCACATTGTTTTTTATTAAAATAAATCTACAAATACAAGTAGGTAGTAGGTAAAACAATACATGCATCTCCGTTTTATTTAGACATTTAATTAACTTTAAGCACAAATCATATCAAATGGCATTCATTTTAAAGAATGAATTTAAGCATTAAATTAAATAATAAAAAATAAAAAAATGGCATATTTGGACACTATCATTGTTAAACTTAGATATTAACTGGTTAAATAAATATTGAATATAAATATTAACTGCTTTGATATTTTAATAAACATAATAACAAATGTTATTTAAATATATGCATCTGTATAAATGTAATGTCAACAAGTTACAAATTATCTTTTTTTTCATAAATAAAGGACCTCCAGAAGGTCATTTATATGGACAACAACACCTCCACCCTGCTGGACACGGACTGCACCATCTCCAGTATCTCGGAGAAGGCCGACCCACAGACCTCAGAGAACCGGACAGGCATTAGGACCATGTGTGTGAGCCCAGACGGGCTGCACCTAGCATCAGGGGACCGCAACGGAACACTGAGGTCTGTTTTTCACATATCTGCCTAACACTTCTTCACTAATTGATTTGAGTTAATTGATCCTCTGAGGGTTTTAATGGAAAAGATGATGTTTTTGTGTACTGGGTATCACATGCATGCTGGAAAAATACTGTCTGTTACACTTTCTCTAAAGACTGTATGTATTACACAAGCAATACATTATACTGTGCTATTCTTCAGAAAATGCAAACATTACTTCACAATAAATTACTTCACAATCAGACCATCACTGAACTTCTGCTGTTTCCAGAATCCATGATTTGGAGAGCATGGAGGAAATCCTGGACGTTCAGGCCCACGACTCTGAGATCTTGTGTCTTGAGTACTCAAAACCCGAGACTGGTGAGTGCTGAGTGTTTCTTTTTTTTTTATAGATCTGTAGCTGATTAATCCTGGACTGAGGTGCTGCTTAATGCCCCAGTTAAAAGGAAGTGCTGATCCAGCTCAGATGCTCAGCAGATGCTCCGTAACCTTGGAGGCACACAAATGCCACCAGCAGTGTTTACAGCTAGATTTTCTAGTATAAACTTCACAGCTCAAACCTGGATCAAGTTTAAATTTAAAGTTGTGTTTAATCTTAAGATGTTTCAATGTTCCCAGCTTAATGGACAGAAAGAAAAGTTAGTAATTTGTTGAGCTGTTTAAAAAGTGTGCTGCTTACAAACCAGTCCAACACAGAAACATTGACTTAATCAATGGACTTTTTGGGTTTTGGGTGGTATGACTTGTTTGGCTGACCAATGGCAAATGTTTGAGAAACCAGAAAAAAAAAAATACATTTGGTGATGCTCGTAGCACCAGAAATCAGCTTTAAGCACTATCGATAACATCTGTGACATGCGGTCAATTACCAAAGACAATTATTCTTGTGCTTCAGGTTTTAAAAACAACATAAATCCCGCCTCAGTTTGCAAGTGAGCAGCACTGTCTGTAAACATTTCAAATATGTGGCATCATTTTTGTGTTAGTTGACAGCATGCCACAGATGCTGCTGATGGAGCGTAAATAACACAGATTATTATTTTTCATTAGTACTGAAAGAAAAAGAAGAGCCTTAATGCAAGAGTGCAGAGGCTGGGGTGACTGCCAGAGGAAACTGACATACCTTTAATAGTTGAGTAAACAATAGTTGATCCAAAACGGCAAGATAATATTCCTTGGAAGCTGATAGCATTAAAAACGAAAAAATGTAGCAGTACAATGGTACAGTCATATGGTATAAATAGAATACCACGGTATTATCATTATTGTTACGAAGTTACTCTATTAGATATAGCATGGGTTCAATGTTATTTTAGTAGGGATATAACGGTATCAACATTTCATGGTACGGTAATACCTCGGTATGAATGGCACGGTACGGTATTTATTGAATCATTTACATAAAAAACAAAACTAATTAA
>JAUCNO010000279.1:15661013-15708321 GCA_032353835.1 Enteromius viviparus | reverse complement strand
ATACACATACTGTATGTGTATATATACTGTGTGTGTGTGTGTGTGTGTGTGTATATGTATATATGAAGGAGAAGAGAGTTTTGTTGTTTTGTTTATTTTTATTACAAAAAAAAATAAAAATAAAAAAACATATATAAAAGTGTAAATCCAATTATTAAAAAACAAAAGAAAAAAATATGACTGTATTGTTAGTAAATTGTGTTTAAATTGTAAATTTAAAATGTAAAAAAAAGTAGTTGCAAGAAAAAAAAATTAATTAACATTTTTTTTTTTTTTTTTTTACGAAAATCCTCCTTTTCAGGGCCATTGTACATATGCAAAATATTGTTTATTTAAGGCTTGAAAGTTTATATAAACTCGTAAGTTTATATAACAGCAAAAAAAATACTCTTGATCCTTTTGATCTTCACATAAAAAAAATTCCAAACTGTCTCTGTCATGTCATTCACACCAGACTACTTATGTTACCAAGTGAGAGTCTAGCGCGTCTGCGTAGGCTTTTGGAAATGAAATGGACAGATTAGTGCATTATCTTATTTACATATATTGAATTGCAGTAACAAGACTCCGTTCCTACCCCTCGTTTCATTCTAATTAAAGTGTGGCAATGCAACAGCAATCCACACAAGAGCTTTGCTTTAATAGTCAGAGCTGGCAAATTCCCAATCCTGCGACGTGGCAATTAGCAAGGGCGGTAGTGTTTGCTGTTCACGGTTTGATGTTAAGAAAAAAAAAAGAAAAAGAAAGAGAAAAGTTTATTAAGATGAGCAGCTTCGGGCACTGGTGGGCAATAGACCTGCTGCAATTAGATTCCAATTATTTGTCAGTTTCTGATATTGTAAACCACCACTTAGCACATCAGTTAAATTGACACACTGTGCTGCTTGGTTTAGCCTGTAATTAAAACATTTTGTGTTAATTAGATGATGACCACTTCATTCCAGGGCCTCTTGTGTTTGGAGCTTGTGTTATTTTGATTTGCATTGGGCATGCTGTTTGGATCATGGGTTGTCAGATGCTGCTTAATCAGCCAATGTTTTGTTTCAATTACTGCCAGCTGTTCTACAGGGCTGCGCATCAACACAGAACAGTAGGACAATTAAGGACAGAAAAAAATTATTCATTAGCTAAAATATTCAGATAAATATTATGCCTTAAAAATAATAAATTATTAATAAAATATATATTTGTAATATTTATTTGTTTAAATATACTTTTTAAGTTTTATTTTCAAACAGCATGATGATGACCATGAATCATGTAGTTAGCTTAAAAAAAAGCCTTGTTGGATGAATTTCCATATTCAAGCATTGTCTCATTAACACATACTCTAACTGTAGAAAACTTTAATAATGAACAAATAATAATTTCATTAATGTGCCCATATATGCACAAAATATAAGTCATATTCTTTTCATATTTCTTACATTTTATCATTCATGTTAAGCATAATTTCGGATTATTAGTCTATATATAAATATATACTTATATAAAAACTTATGATGGATTTCTTTAAATGCCCGATTCATTCACTTCGAACCCTTTCTCAAATAACGAATAATTTGGACTGCACGATGAGCTTACTAATCGTATAATCAAACATTTTTCATTGTTTGGATAAATTTTCACATATTTTCCATATTCAAGCTGGATCTTTGAATAATTTAGATGATGCAAAACAACATGAATAATTACGAGTCTCGTGGCTTTCTGCCACCATGCATTAATGGACGTGACTAAGTTTACTTTTGATTTACATATCATGAGCGCAAAAAGCACATTTGCACATGCATTAATCTAAGGTCAATACATATTTAACTACTAAAGTAGGTCTGAATGACTGCGGAGATGCTCTGTGTAGTATTATATACGAACTTAGTGTCTCTATTACCATTGCACTTACATATCAAAGTAAGTAGAACTGCAGGCTTTATGTCATAATGTTCCTGTGTTTTACAGATTGCTTTTTTCCAGCTTTAAGATAAATAATTATGGAAAGTCAGTGTAACGTTAAATGCTCAGAGAAGTTGAAATCCTGAAAGCAGCAGGCCTACATTTCCCAGCTGTCTCATTAATATTTGGCACATTAATGTTTGAGATTAGAGCCGTTGCTTTACAGTCTTTACTTCTGTACACACTTTTACAGATACGTATTAAAGCAGCTTCTGATGGGACTCTCAGCCTGTGCAACTCTCCGCATCTCTCATTTCAGTCCAGATTTAATGCTCTTCTTCAAAGGAGGGAATGGAAAATAACTGTCATTAAAATATGTCATGGCAGCTGTTTACCTGCAGTGAACCTTGATTGAAGCAGGTCTGACTTTACACTGATGCCCCTCTAATCTGTATGACTGGCATGTTAATTTCCCCGACGCTGCCATTCAAAAACACAAACATGAAATGTTGGTTTTAGGTCTGGGAGCCCAGCTAGAGTGAATTTCAAGTACTTATTCAAATATTTCATTAAAATGTAAATTTTACATTGGTCCAACGCCTAGCTGTGCACAAGGCATGACTTAAGAAGTTATGAAGTTATAACACCAATCTTTTTTTTTTTCCCCTGCCTTTCGAACGCCAATTAACTTGCGCTATAAATGTCCTTACCTTGTTTTATCTCTCCTAACCGCATGCCAAAAAAAAAAAATGCATGCAACAGGAGTGCGACGGCTCGGCATTGACCAGTATTGGGAAGGATGAGAGACAGAAGCCAATTAAACATCAAGCTTCGCACAGACTGGTAGCTAATCAATTCTCTTATCACCACAAAGTGCAAATGCGCTGATGAAAATTGAAGCTGCACAAGGATAAAGGCAAGCGTTGAGGAATTGTAAATGAGAGAATGTCCCTAAATGCAAATGCATGACAGTTTGCTCTGGTAATCTGTGTAGCATCAATGCATGCATACTATAGGCATTGTGACTCTATATACACTTTAGTCATTTTCCATATATTAGTCAAGTATTGGGTGTTTAAGATTGCAAATTGCTGTTCAGACACAAAACTGGAGATATAGGAGTGTATCGACAGAATTGATGCGTTCACAATACATCTGGAGCATTAATATTCCTATATCCGAAGGGGGGGGCATAACTGGAAATGGCAAACTGATTTAATCTGTCACTTCCTGACTCGCGAGCTCTCGTTTTTGTGTTTTCCTGCCGGGAACAAGCGCTCAAAGCCGGCGGTTTGCGAATTCTGGCACGTCACGTTCCGTCTCCCTTCCACTTTATTTCGATGGTGCAGACAACACTCGCCTCCTGTTTCTTTATCTACTTCCCTCTCTTTTTTCTTTCATTTTTAACATTCAGGGGGAAGATAAAATGGTTGCAGGTGGTGATGAAAATAAAAGCCATCCATCATTATTTATTAGGCATGAAAAAGATACACAATAATGTAATTTAATCTCTCAGCAGACAATTATTTCCACATATTGATAATGCAAAGCGAAAAGTGCCATGAATCCTAATATGATGTTTGCTTTTATTGGTGTATAATACAAGCAGAACAAATAATGTAATTGTATCAGGAAGAGAATGTAATTATTTGCACATGCTAACATTATAATGGCAATCTGCCTCAGACAATGGTATCATATTATTTTGCTGTGCTTAACTAGTTACAATTTGCATTTACTTATTATGTCTCAGTGGCAATAAAGCCGCCCCCTCTTGTGCTTGAAGTAGACCGCTGTTATTATTTGAACCCCCGTCTCCAACTTTTGATTGTTTGCAACTTGCTGAGATTTGAGATCGTGAAAGTTTAAGTTTACACCCAGGAGGAGTGTCGTCTTTATTGAAGAGTTTGATAATATCATTTTTCATTGGGCTAATTCTTTTCAATGCAATAGAGCGGAGTTGATCAAAGTTAAAACATCAAAAACTCACTTTGATCATTTCATAAGACTTGAGCAGCTGTCTTAGGTTACTACTGCACATAGCCTACTATACCTGCTAGTAAAAACCATTCCCTTTTTACATACAGTTTTGTGCGAAAGGAAAAGCCCCGTGAATCCGGACTAAGGCAAAGGCCATCTCATCATAATTCATCGTGACCTAACGTGAAACAAGAATCCTCCCGAAGAAAGCCTTTAAACAGATTTTCTCGATTATTTGTAATGATTAACCATTAAACATACATTAAAAAAGCATCTTGATGCACGGACTGTCAGGGCACATCAGGCATGCGTCCTTCTCGCCTGTATCTTTAATAAAATGGTGTTCATGCCATATTGAACTAATGACCAGGAGAGTCAATGCAAAATTAGATCAAGCATCCACACTTGTGTCTCCCTGACATTATGAAAATGTTTTATTGATGACTCATTACAGGCCGTCCGGCATGAGGTGAGGGCTTTTTTTCCCCCTCTCCTCGATCCATCCTAATAGAAGATGCAAAGCCTAATAATGATAATGCCTCCTGAATAATTAATCCCCCCAAAACCCAATCCATCTCGACACGGGACATGTACATATTTTAGCGCCTCATTTGCATATTTAGAACAAACAGCAGCACAAACCCATTAAAGGGCCAGCTCTCACCTCTTGTGTTTGATGCATAGCAATGAAGGGCTTTTGAGTGATTGGCTTTTACGAATTAAGACGAGGGCGACCGGATGGCGAAAAACTCCCATACTGCGTGCTGCATGCATCCTCCACCGGAGGCTAGAGCAGCGTTCTCAAGTCATTAGTGATTTGTAAATGATATTTGCTCCCTTGTGACATATCATTTGAAATGCTATTTCTAATAATAACTGATATTAAAAACAACCGTCGCACATTCCACAAATACGAACATCTTGAGGGGGGCCCGAGCGCTTCTTAATGTCAATATGAATTGCGATTCAAAAGCGCATCTAACAAATATTAAAGACTCCCCGAGGTTTCTCCTGAACATTTAACCGTCTTTCGCCACAAAGCCGAGAATTATACCGGGAAGATTACGCTTCCAAATTGGCCGAGGATAAACTCGACTTGGAATGGAAATGGAAGAGCAAATTCATTGGGATATTTTGCGCTGCGCTTTCATCCATCAAGCTAAAATAATGGCATTGTGGCTGATTCCGGTTGCTGTAGCACAACGATGCAGAGGTGTGGTGATAAAGCAGCCGGCGCTCCCTTTGGCATTGTGCGCCGCATTGTCGCCGCCTCAGAACCACTCATTTGAACTGTCACCTCCTTTCTTAATGACTCCTTACAAATCCCACAGCTTCCTGCGGTGCGTTTCCTGTCGACTTCATCACGGGGGTGAAAAGAGAAGGGAAGAGAAAGCGAGAGAGATGCAGTAGTTGGCGCGACACCCTACGCCAGCTCAACCGGAAGCCACACCAGCGCCATGGTCCTGTTATACCGTGATGGGCCGCCACGCCAGGTAATGCTGCCAATCGGCACCAGACGAAGCCCGCAGACCTTCTCTGGATACGCCACTGGTCTTTGAAATTAAAGTCGGTTTTAGTAATCCACAGAAATGGCCCCCTCAGACTGCTCTTGCTTGCAGTTTAGTTTCGCCCCGGCTGGCGATAAAGCATGACAGAAATACAGAGGCGCTATCTGCTAGCGGAGAAGCCTGATAGGTTCTGCCAGCTTATCATACAACAGGCAGCTAACCTTCCTTCCCCTGTGTCTGGCCTCTGAACAGAATTGAGGAGTCAATTTACAAAATCAGTCATGTTTGGTTGTAAATAAAGCCCTTCAAAAAAAAACTATGGCGGAGAGGAAGACAAATGTAAGTGCACCAAGCAGAAAAAGTTAAGATTGAACCCCATTTCTACCCTGAAGTCACAACCCGGTGTAATACAACAGCGTTAGCGGGAATGCATGTAAATCCAGGCCGAGGAAGGGGCTGCAGATTGACACAGATCTAGCCGAGCGGGTTTCGTCTGTACCAGGGTGGGATTAACAAGCTTAAAGAGGGCTTAAACACCATCCTCCAAGTTTACCTGTTATACGCCGTAACTTCATCAAAAGACGGGTGCGACGCTGCCTTTTTAAAACCTTTTTATGTTTGTTCACAGTTGTCAGTCTCGGAATGAACTCATTTGCGGGGTTAACGCTGGTAATCGCTTCAAAAACAAACCTCAAAGTTCAGGGCGTAAGTATTATTGATGTGAAATGGACTAATATGTGGGATTCTGCGAGTCATATTTTTCCTAAGAAGATCACAGGTTCAGTCACTTCTGCACATCAGGTAAACATCAAGAGTCAGATTCCTGACTGCTGCATGTCAGAAAGTCTCAACCTCACAAAGTTTTTGACACTAAATGCTTATTTTCTTCACTTTAAACAGCATGGTTTATTATGATAAACTGATCTGGCCAATAATATATATATACATATTTTATTTTTTAATAGCCTATAACTGATAAATTATCATTATGTTATAAATCTTTACAGTGTAACAAAAAATAAAATGTACATTTTGAATAAAATAGGATTAAAATAAAATATTTTATATGCTGAAAGTGAAAGTATTACAACAATATAAATTTACAATTTGCATACAGTGTATTAAAATTAAGTAAAGTTGGTAAAAATAAGTATAAATCTCTAATATTAAATATCAGTCAATCTATATTTATGTGTCTATATAAAAATAAATTCATGACATAGTGTTGATGATTTTGAAAGTAATTAATAAAATTTAAAAAAAAATGAAAGAAATAGAAATACATCATTAATATTAGCTGTCTTTAAACGGGGAATAGTTCTTGCCAAACACTTTGTTTCTGCGTGTTAGAAAAGTGCAAGTGTGTTCCTTTTGGCCAGGATGTGGCTCTGGGCACAGGGGCTTTGAGCACTAGCTCCAAGGCTCTGCAACTAGCACTAAATTTCAGACCCTACAGGCACCAAAAAAGAAAGAAAACCACAGTTAGCTGAGAGGTGAAGTTAGACAAAAAAAACTGCAGAGCCAAGCATTTTCAGTCTCTGTTTTGACGGTAAACAAAAATCCACCAAATAATGGTGCCAACGCAAACAAAATGATTTGGAGTTTGTTTTCTGTTTAGAGGTTTAAGAGATTTCTGGGCACTATTTCAACGTGGGCTCGCCTAGCATTTTAGTATCTCTCAGGAACCGAGTGCCATTTTAAAAAGCACAGTATTTTGTTTTGTTTGGGTTTTGTATTTTCCTCCTAAACAATGATAACATTTTTCTGAACCGGAGTCGCTGCCAATGAAATTAATGGAAGGGTTGTCAAGTGCATACAGGAAGTGAGCTTTTTAAATAAACACATTGTTTCAAAACTAATCCACACCCTTATTGTTTACTGTTGGAGAGCACAGACTGGGTGTGTTGTACAGACAGCTTGACACTGGCCTCCCCCAATTAATCCTCCCTGACAAGGCCATTCTGATTTAGAGGTGGGCAAAAAAGGAAAAGAGAAACAGGATGGGGGAGTCAATAGGCAAGTTTTCTCCTCAGATATAGTCGGGATCAATGAAACACCTTAATGACTCTGTCATCGCTAGGACACTCTCTCGGGACCTTCAGAAGGTCTTATTTACAGTACCTCTGGAGAAATGTACATAAGACAATGGCATTTAAAATGGGCAATTAAAAAAAAAATATATATATATATATATATATATATATATATATATATATAGTGTGTGTAAATATACATATGTGACTAAAGTGTAATGTTGAAAGTTCTGTAAAATGTTATCTAAAAAAATTATACTTGGTAGGCATGCAGTTAAAGACCTATTTCTACCCAATTTAATGTATAACAAATAGTATTGTTGGTATAAATCTGAATATGTAAATATCAGAATAATATAAAATGTATTAAATTCATTTTTAATAGGGATGTAACGGTATCAAAATTTCTCTGTACGGTAATACCTCGGTATGAATGGCACGGTACGGTATTTATTGAATCATTTACATAAAAAACAAAACTAATTAAGAGGCTTAAAAAAAGCACCACAAGTGTTTATTAAACAGTTTACATGAACACTGAACATATCAATGGCACACACATTAGCCATCTATCTGTAAACTTTCAAACAGGAACTTCAATTTTAATAACAAAATATTATTAAACCTTCCTCACATCTGATTTAAAACCCACTTTAGATTGTTAGATGATGTCATATATCAATTTGCATATTCATTACGTCAGTAATGTATCATATTATCTTGCTTCTCTGGGGTCACATAATGTTATTCAATGCACCCTAATTCTCAATATAACTATTTTCACTGATATTTTTAATGGTTTCTGTTTTCATAAAAACGTAATGAATATATAAATAGTGACTGAAATGCACGCCATTATAAGACCTACTGAACTAGCTCTACCTTACAAGAAGGATGGGCACGCTTGGGCTGATGGGAATTGTAGTTCCCACTACCTCCCGTTCGCTCCATTCGCCTGAGCAAACTTTTCTCAGAAGACCTATCATTTTATTGAGTCATGCGACCACGGTATTTTTGAAATAATGCGGTACGGCGGTACTATATTTTAGTAGTATTTATATAATGTTGTAGTATTCATTTATTAATTTTGTGAATTTTCATATTCATTTGTTCTAAACATATTTCTGTTTTAATTCAATAAAATATTTCAGTAATTTTTGTATTTTAACTTAACCTTATTAAATTTTAGTTTTGTTTATTTATTATGTTTTGTTTAATTTTATTATTTAACATTTTCATTTTATTTTGTTTTTATTTACTTCAATAATGTTTTTAAATTTTTTATTTTAGCATTTTATCTTCACCTTATTACTTTTTTTTTTTTTAAGTTTTAATTTATTTATTCTGTTTTGGTAAAATGTATTGTTTTACCTTTACCTGCAGATTTATTTTAATTTTACAAAATATATATAATAAAAATTTTATCAATTAAACATTTTATACATGTATATTTTTTATTTAGTTAACAATAGAAATTATACTTTGGTCCCATTTCAATGTAAATCCATGAGTTTTTCATCCTTGTTTTTCCTTTATTATGCTGAAAATGCCTCCAGCCGCCACTAACTATAATGGTGTAATTCTCTCCAGTTTTGAGGCTCTGTGCAGGGCTGGGAGTTTAGAGCAAGCGTGTTGAGAGTCATTATCTTCCCCTGTTAAGTGCTGTTCAGTGTGAAGTTGTGCTTAGCTGGTGGTTTATATCAGGCTCAAGGCCAGACATTGAGTACAGCTCGATGAGAAACAGAACATCTGCTAGAACACACATAGAGGTACACAATCTCTCCTTCTTGCATGCTGTCTTCTCCTGCTCTTTCATGACACTAAGAGGGTTCTCTCAGTTTAATAAACCATTGATCCCATCCACTATAACAGGCCTATCAGCCACAATCTGCAGTTTTTAAACCTCTTCTGCACTGAATTGTGTGAAATGGAAAATTCAGAAGGTACTAGCACTATAAACTGCCCAGCCTGCATTCCTGATACAGTATCTGTCCATCAGACCGTCTGCGTCTTCTGTAGATTTACTCGTTTGGCTTACAACATGCACTTCTGAAAACAATTGCTTCATTCTAAATGGCCTGTGAGGATCTGTAATCCTCACGGGCTGCTTTTCGATTAGTTTTTGCAGTGAAGAACATCACATTATCATTCGCGTATCTGCTCTGCAGCCGTTAGAATATTACGAGCTTTCAGACGGGTATCTCTTGACAGAGATGAACGCTCATTTCAACATGATCTGGCTCATTTCTTCTGCTTAGTGTTGCAAAAATATCATTTATGTTCTGTCCTCGCATTTTTAAGAGGCATGTTCATCTTTTTTTTTTGACTGTGTGAAGTCACAGATGAAGACGGCGTGTTAACAAATCAGCTTGTGGTGAGAAAAGTGTGAGAACAAAACCAGAAGCCGCTCTCAACACGGCTCAGTGGATACTGAACTTTTCAACACTATTTCATAAATGCAGTTTGACTGGTATCTTCTTACAAAAGTGTACATAGGGGGCTATTGGTAATGGTATCAGATGATAATACAATGACATATGTGAGCCTGATCCACAAAACCCATCTTAAGTCACACAGGTATATTTGTATACACAAAAATACACTGTATGAGTCAAAATTATCAATTTTTCTTTTATGCCAAAAATCATGATTTCCTATCGTAAATATATAAAAACGTATTTTTTGGTTTGTAATATACATTGCTAAGGACTTCTTTTAAGAGCTTTTAAAGGTGATATTCTTTAATATTTAGATTTTCTTTTTTTTGCACCCTCCTCTACCATAAGAAACCACTAATCAATTGAAAGCTTAGGCCTATTTATTCAGCTTTCAGATGATGCATAGATCTCAGTTTTAAAAAATTGACCCTTATGACTGGTATTGTGGTCTATTGTGGACATGATTTTAAATGAAACATAATTAAATTAATATAATTAAATTAAATTAAATGAACACTATATTCATATACACAGCTGTTCAAACGTTGATGTAAAATCTGTATTTTTAAATGTCTTTAAAAAGGTCTTTTACATTCACCAAGGCTCTAATTATTTGATTCAAATACAGTAACCTATCTGTTAAGTATTATTACAATTTAAAATAACTGTTTTCTATTTTAATATATTTTAGAAATGTTTCCTTTTTTCAGCATTATTATTCCAGTCACATGGTCCTTCACACGTCATTCTAATATGCTGATTTGCTGCTTAAAAAATATTTATTATTAGTGTTAAAAATGTTTGTGCAACGTAATATTTTGTTGTTGATGTATTAATTATGTGTGTGTTTAGGGCTGAAACTGTTGGCCACCGCCAGCAGAGACAGACTGATACATGTTCTGGATGCGGATCAGGAATACGGCCTCCTGCAAACACTGGATGAACACTCTTCGTCTATCACTGCTGTCCGATTCGCTGGTGAGATCTTAACAGCCTTGCCAAGTTTTATTAAACAACAACTGCTGAAAATGTTTATGCGCGATGTCTTTTTGTTTTTGTTTCAGCTAACGATGGGAAAGTCAGGATGATCAGTTGCGGCGCTGATAAGAGCATCTACTTCCGCACGGCACAGAAGGTGAAAGCACTTTTTGTCACATTTAGGTGCTTCATTTTTACCATAATCTATAATGTTTTCATTTGCATCTTTAAAATGGAAAGATTGGCATTTTTTATTATTGAGTCCTGACTGGGAGCTGTCAGATTCCTCAGGCCTCGAGAAACTGTTGCCAGACCTTCAAAGAACACCTGATTTAAATAGACATGCAAGCTCTTAACACCCATCTGCAAATGAGATACCAGCGGCCAGTGATTAAGTGCAGGACACAAACAAGCACTAAACCAATCCTGAGATACAACTTTGAAGAGTCTCAGTATGTTTCTGAATGAACATTATGAGATGAACTTTACAAAACATTTAATAGAAAATTCAATTAAATTAGTGCTTTCAAATGATTAATCGCATTTAAAATAAAAGTTTTTGTTTACAAAAATATATATATATTATTAATATATTATATAAATATATAAACATATTTAGATGTATTACATGTATATATTTATATTCATATAATTCATAGTATGTATTAAGTAGATTTAATATGTAAAAATATTTTTTTTATTAAATATATACGTGCATGTTTGTGTGTTTATACATACATAATAAATATACACAGTATGCACACATATATTATGTACACAAAAACATTTACTTTGGATGTTTACACTAAATTAAATATGTTCCAGTTAGAACCGACATGAATGTCAAAAGGTCTCATAAGAATAATTATGTAATAGTTCAGGAAATGATCAGGAGATATGGTGGTACTGAAATCTTCCTCATGCAGAAGTCTAACATTTTAATAATTAGTTGTTTTTTTCTCTGAATGCCTGTATTTTTCTATTAAACTCTTTTTCTTAAACCATAATCTGTTTCTCAAAACCCTTAATCCAAACATAAAACCAGATTAATTGAAATCAGTTTAATTCTGACCTTAAAATGTGACCCAGCATCCATAATATCATGTCTGTCACAATATCACAACTAGAAAGAATTATGAACTCTGAAACATTATGAATTATGGTTTTGTTTTGTTTTTAAGACCAACATTTTGAAAGTGGTGTTTATATTGGTTATTCTTTGCACTGAACTAATCATTAAACATGCCAAAACAGACAGAGGAAGGAACAGCGTTCACACGCACTCATCACATAGTGAGGAAGACTACTCTGTATGACATGGACATCGACCCCACAAGGAAATATGCTGTTATTGGATGTCAGGATCGCAGCATCAGGTTTGTTTGCTTTTTTTTTTTTGCAGTGTTGTTATTAAAGTAGTAGTAGGAGTAGTATTTGTTTTGTGCATTTCCTAGTTGAGTTTGTCTTCCAGGAAAATCCAGTCTATTATTTTGCTAATGTGTTTGCATCATTGTGTTTTTGTATCTATATTTACATCAAGGTGTTTTAATTTCTGTAATTTGATAATTTCACGGTATCTTGACTCATTTATAAGTTTATGACTCTATAGACGGTTGTTATATATATCTAAACCTCCTCTGATAGGTGCATCTGTAGCCGTGCTCACAGCGTTAGCAGATTATCACTCAGCTGCTTGTACAGTAGAATGGCATTAGAGGCTTGACTGGTTAATCCAGTCACATTTAGCATGTTGTAGACCATGTGCGCACACACACATACGCACATGCAGATGCACACACACACACTGTCTGTACTGTCTGAGACACCTGACCAACTTAAACGATTAGACACAATCTGATTGTCTCATTGTGTGATTGTGTTACTCGGTGAATGTCACAAAAAATGTACAGCCCATATTTTAGTTTAAAGTGAGAACATGTTAGAACATCAAACTAACTTTTTACCTTATTTATTTATTGCATGACATTTTCATAATTAAGTATTCCCCTGCATATTCTCATTAGAGATTGTATTACTATAATGCAGTTTTTTATAATCATCTTGATTTTATAATCAGATGAACAAATATCTTATAATAAATATAACATGTATAACAAATATTACTATAATGTATAAATGTATTTTTGAAATAATAAACATTTTTATCTTTGTATGTTATTATAAGTATCTTTAAAGTTTTAATTTATTTTTATATTTTATTATTATTATTTTTTATCAAATGACATGTTCTTGGCAGCTTTGTGGGATTCGCCCTCCTGCTGATTCGACAATTTTCAAGTGTTGCTCTTTTTCCTTCAATATTGGCACTCTTTTCCTCATTGTGTTTTGTAAGTCTCGCTGTGCTTTCCCACACAAAAGGGCAACATTAGGAAGTAATTGTTTTCGTTTTGTCCATTCAAACTATGACTGCAAATTTATTCTGCACTGTGGGCAAGAAAAATGCCAGGAATGTGGTGTATAATACAGCTGGCCATTTACTGCCTTTGTCTCATTCTCGCTGAAAGCAGGGCCTTTTCGATGCTGTGTAGTGCAGCGTCAATGAATGATCTTAAAAGAAGGAGCCCTGACCTATACAAATATATCAATAGAGTCAATAGTAAGTGCTGTAGGCCTCAGTACTGGAGCTCATTCTGGATTTTCAATGCTTCTAATGGGCACAGACTCTTTTTGTTCCTCGTGTAAGTCATGTGAAGCCTAAGGGTTTCATTGGTTCTGCTCCTCCCAAAGCTGGCAGTGAACTTGTTTGATCCGTGGTAATGAATGGCAGATCAAGGCATGAAGTCATAGCGCCTCCTGGTGGCTCAAAAAAGGAGGCAAAATACAGTACATAATTCTGCAGCACATTTGCCAAATCGAAAAGGAAGCTTTAATGGTGAAATTCTACACTTTAAAAAAACGAAAGGAATTTGTTATGCACACAAAGGCTGCTTTTTATGTATTTTAAAATTGTATTTATTTCTGTGATTGGAAAGCTGAATTTTCAAAACTCTTGGCTTTAGTGTAACATGATCCCTCAAATCATTCTTATATGCTATTTGCTACGCACAAAGCATTTCTTATTATTAGAAATTGCTTGAATATTTATAAAAGGTTTCTGCTCCTTTTTTATTTGCAGGATCTTTAACATCTGCAATGGCAAACAGAAGAAAGTCTACAAGGGCTCTCAAGGAGAGGATGGGACCCTTATCAAGGTAGGCAGTCCTTGAATAAAAAGTATTAAATAACTCAGATACTGCTTTTGATCTTATGGTCATACTTATTGATATGTCTGAATGTGGTTATTAGGTTCAGACGGATCCCTCAGGTCTCTACGTGGCTACAAGCTGCTCAGACAAAAACATCAGCATCTTTGACTTATACACTGGAGAGTGTGTGGCCACCATGTTCGGCCATTCTGGTAAGATAAGTGTGAGATTATGCAAATGCAATGCTGTATTTGCAAGAAAGGCACTCTAAGCATTGTGTTGTTGTCTTCTTTTAGAGATTGTAACAGGAATGAAGTTCACTAATGACTGTAAACATCTAATATCTGTGTCAGGAGACAGGTAGATATTCTGAAATCATTAATTTCTCAGATTAAGATTACATTTTTGACACATTACAATGTTTAATTTTCCTGCTGTTGTGTGTTCAGCTGTATCTTTGTGTGGAGGCTTTGTCCTGAGCTGACCATCAATATGAGACAACGGCTTTCCGACCTGAAACAGAACAGCAAACCCGTTCAGAAGACCCCGCCAAATAAACAAAGCACACTTGGGTATAAAACCAGTCAGTCTAATGTGTTTGCCATTACACTCAAAAATGGTGATTTTATTCATAATGGTTTCTGGTTTGTATCAGCACAAGGAAAGAAATCCACAGTGCACCGGTCATTGGCACCATGTCGTCCGACAGCGACAAAGATGTGGAGGAAGAGGAGGGCATTGAAGAAGAAGATGAACTGTTCCCTCACCTCTCATCGGGCAGCAGTGGTGGTGAGGATACTGGTAATGTATCCGACACTCTCTTGCAGTCTTACTAAACTGGTTTGGCTAGTTATATATACTGTATCCGGCTCTTTTGGGTTGGGTTGGGTCACACGGTGTGATTTTATTGGGCGAGACTTCTTCCAAATGTTTAAGCTTCTAATATTAGTTTTTGTTTCTGTTGCAAGGATCTTCTGAAGAAAAGCGCAACACTCTCAATTCCCACATGAAGAAGGTAAGAAAATCTGCATAATTTTAGCCTTGATTGTCATTTTGTTGATACTTTTAACATACTTTCTCTCTCTCGTCAGCAGTCTAACAGTTGTGAACATGAGGGTTCAGGTCCACGACCAAGAAGGCGCTGGTCCAGGCGAATTAGTAGTATGGATCTAAAGGTGAAGTCCATGCTGGACCTGAGGCAGCTGGAGTCGTTTTCCATGCCTCTCTTTCCCAGCAAAACCCAAGATGTTCGTAAAGATCTTCCATCTAGGAACCAAGAACTAGGCAGCACCATAAGTCTGCAGACTATTGCCGCATGGGTAAGCTTTATATGAAAATAAAACATATACGTACACGTCTAACTTATCATGATATCATGTCAAATATAGTCTCAACATTTCACCGTAACAGCATTAATCTGCTCCACTTTGTAGCTTAAACCAATGAAGCAGGTTTTTGCATGAAATTCAAAATGTATGATGCAACATTAATAAACCAGCATGCAACAAAGTGTAAACTCATTAGAATAATACTGCAGTGTCTTCAACAGGACTTAGGATATAATACAGAAACAAATGAGAATGAATAAAGCTCTTAAGGTTTGTGCGCATGAATGCAGACTGCTTTGTTTGTTCTCTCTTTTTGACTTGTGTATTTTCTCTGTAGCTACCCGAAGACAATGAACCAGGAGGACAAGCACGTCCTCATTACATCAAACTGTCCCCTCAAACTCCCGAGACAGAAGTGCTGTATCCTGAGGGATGTGAAGACCAAATCAGTCTAGTTGGAAGGTCATTATGAATTACCTTATTTTATTTACACTACAGGTGTACGGCTTCGATATACATTAATTCTGATAACCTAACATATAATAATTTCACACACAATCTATCTTTAATGGGGTACTCCACCCAAAAGAAATTCAGTCATCGTTTACTCACCCACATTTGGCTCCAAACCTGTATTAGTTTCTTTCTTCTGTGGAGCACAAAGTTACTTTGAAGAAAATTATGAACAGTTGTGAGAGATTTTCTGAAAGTATCTTCCATTATAAGTCTCATGGGTTTAGTGAGTAAGTTAAGATAGAAATTTCATTTTTGGGTGGAGTATCTCTTTAATTGTGTAGTTAAAATTCATTCACATTATCCTCAAGTGCCTGTCCGCTCCCTTCTCTTTGTTTGTGTGTAGTGAGTATCAAGTGAAAAAGCTGCCCCATGGAGTGAGATGTGCTAAAGTGAACTCCTGTCCTGAGAAGCAGAGTCCAGACAGCGCCTGCTCTATGGAGTATTCCAGCAGTCGACTCTCAAGCCCTGAACACCCTGGAGAAGGTATTTTAAAAAACTAAACTTGAAGACTTACACAATAATTTCAGTATGGGTCCTTGATGAGGTAAAGGAATGTATATTTCCACATGTTCGTTGTAGACTCTGAGCCGACTGAGCCATTGAGTGTAGATGGAAACTCATCAGAACTGGATATGGAAGATCTTGATGAGGAAGAGGACGACAGTCTAAAGAAGAATGAGGTTCAGACCCCTGTACCTCAAACCCCAGACCAGGAGGCGTTTCTCAAGAGGCACTTTGCAAACCTGTCAGACCTCAACAACCCTGGTAGGGTTTGTACGGTACAAGTTCACAATTTGCTTAAAACATGTTAGTATTCTCATACTCTTTTTCTTTGGCAGCAAGTCCAACCAGAGTAACTGCAAATATCTCTGACAGCATGTCATCAAAGTTTCTCTCTCAGAACTCTCCTAGCAGGTAAGAAACAGTCATGATTTGACCAAATCCCTCCCTATCGTGACCTCTATTTTTAATGATATTTGGGCTTCTGAGGATCAATCATGACCCTTTCTTTATCAGAACTTCATTCCCGTTCTCCTTGAACAAAAACAGTGACATTAAAACCACTAGTGGAGTTGTACGGCCACTAATCTCAGAAGTGCGGCCCCTCATGGAGAATAAGAGTCCAAGCAAACAGCAGGAATCCCATGGCACTGAGAGGACAACTGGTCAGCGTTTAATCCAGAAGAAACGCACACCCATCATGGACACCCGCAGACTGATCAGCCCGGTCGCTAAAGCTGCAGCAAGTCACAACAGTTCTGCAGGCATGAGGAAAGCTCAGTCTATCCACAACATCTCCTCAGAGGGTAAATCATCCTTGAACTTGCGCTACTCAATATGGATTATTTCACATTTAGGTTTTAGGATATTGTTTTGCTTTAGTTACTCCATGTGGTTTGTCTTCTTTACTCACTTTAATCACTTGTTTCCTCTCTCTTCTGTTTAGCTGATGTCGTTCAGACACCCAGTCGTCCTTCCAAGGAAGTCCATCCACAGCCGCAGACTCCAGACCACCAACAGACGCAAAGACCGCGGCGTTCCCTTCCTACCGTCCCGCTCATAAGCCCAACGACTTCTCTGCAAAAGGACATCACCACACCTACCAAATCCAAATCCCGTTCCTACATGAGTCCCACCACTAGCTCTATGGCCAAGATGTCCCGCTCTGTTTCAGTGGGTGACAACTTGAATGTGGTAGAGCTAGAAGACACAGGATCTTCAGACCTTCGCCGGGGCTCAAGTTCAGACTCTTCTAACCTTCAGGGCAACTCCCAAAGCAAGCCCACCAGTCCTGTTGCCCAGACTGCATACTCTAATACTTCAGCATCCCCATTTCCAGGCCCCTCCATGCCCCATGCAGCAGTCATACCAATGCTGAGTGCTGGCTCATCTGGAAACTCTTCCTCTAAATGCCTCCAGGCCAAACTGACTGGCAGTGCTCGACCACTGCTCCATATAGACATTCCTAATCCTCTTCCAGATAAACCCTCGTTATCTTCCCTGTCGCCATGCAGCAAGACTCCCAAACCTGCACAAAAGGAAAAGGAGTCCTCAAGTACAACTCCCTCTTCAAATCCAGGAACAGTTAACCTGCCCAACAGCATTGTACAATCGGTCACAGCTGTTTGTTTGAGTCCATCTGAAACCCCAGACCTTGAGCTTAGTATGGTGCTTGTTCCCAGTGAGACCAAGAATTTAACGGAAGATGAGCTCCACTCTGACACAGAGCCGAGAAAAGAGGACACCTCCAAGACTAAGTGCCCTCCCATGAGCCGGTGCTGTCTTCTTCAGTCTTCCTCAGGCTCTCAAGATTCAGGTTTGCTGGGACATCAGTCTTCCCTTGTTCCGTCTTCTGTTCTGCTACGACTTGGGCTGTCTAAACACTTCTTTACCAAAGGGCTCTGGCCTCTTTCATCCTCTACCTCCTCCATCACATCCTTCATCTCTTCTTCACCCTCTTCACCCATTAACCATTACCACCTGCAGGGTGAGGCATGCTCCTACTAACACTTGCTGTACTGTCTATCTTCTAATCCAGCGGTACTCAACCAGTTAACAGGCCATTTATTTGACATGTTTTTCACTCACTGAAACATTTTCTATCAATCCAAAAGGATGATCCTCAAAGCATTAACGTGATTTACACAAGCAGAACCTTTTGGATTAACATCATTTGTTGGAACATGCCTACCAACAAATTATTGCCCTCTTATTTTAGATTTCAGGCAAGGAACAACACGATATTAATAATTTCTAGGGTTAGGGCAGGGGTGTCCAAAATCAGAGGGGCCACTGTCCAGCAGAGTTTAGCTAATCAAACTCTTTATTAGCATACTAGAAGCATGCATCTCTTCTTCACTTTCCAGAAGGGTTTAGCTCTATCACACGTGCTTTCAAGTTTCTAGCGATCCCGAAAACCTTGATTAGCTGGTTCAAGTGTGATTAATTAGGACTACTAGCTAAATTCTGCTGCAAGGGACCTCCTTTTCATGTCCAAGGTGACATGTGTACCCATTTGCAATGTTTTGTGTAGCAGTTGGGTGGGTTTTGTTATAAAGACCTGGCAACTCTGCAGTAGGGTTAATATTTTGTTAGCGCAAATGTATCAATAAGAAAATTTAGTTTGCATGTGTTTTAAACTATTACAGTCTAAACCAAAAATAAAATGCAGTCGGCAGCGAAAGAGAATTAATTTCGCTATACTTATTCTGAGAGACTGTTTCTGCGCTCTGTCAGATAGGCACATGCACATGAAGACAAATAGAGTTCCAGAGTTATTTTTGCCTCTTTATAGGACTTGAACAGTTAAATACACACTCTTGTAGGTGTCGGAATTCCTATCTTTGCAAGCATCCTCTTAAACACTGTAATTTAAGTCTTGTGAAAGCAAACAGCTGATAAAAGAAAACATGTGTAACAGTATACTGGATCTGTGCAGCTCCTAAAGTGACAGCAGTCTAATAATTCCTGTTGCTGTCATTCATTTTAATCAAAAAAACAATAGAGAAAAAAATCTCTTACTGTTCTTGATTAGATAACTTTTGTAACTTTTTTTTAATCGCTGATTGTTAACATGTCATTAGTGAGGTATATTTTTGTTTTTGTAATATTGATATGGTGACCTTATTTAAAGCAAAAATAACTATATGATTGCCATGAAATAAAATAAGTCATATCATGATTTTGGTCATATCGCCCACCCCTATTCCAGGATCACAACTACACCTCAAACAACATTCCTACCAACCATTCATTAACCTCTGGTCTTTAGGACAAGGTCCTGCAACATATTCTTATGATGAATAATTTCCCACTGGTTTTAAAGGTTTAAATGAAAATTCTGTCAGACATTACTCACCCTCATGTCGTTCCTAACCCGTAAGATCTTTATTCATCTTTGGAACACAAATTGAGATATTTTTGAGAGCAAATCTGAGAGCTATCTGACCCTCCATAGAACACAACACAACCGAAATGTTCCCAGCTCCATAAAACGTAGAAAATACATCTGTAAAATGTGACACCAGTGGCTGAATAATTTTTTTGCACAAAGAAAACAAAAATAACAATTTACTAATTTATTCTTCTTCTTCCCTGAGTTATGTCTTCTGCCATTTTACAAAGTATTTATCATAGGCATAAACAATGCTTATTACGTTCGTCTGCAAGCTCCTGTTTTACTGATGTATTTCCTATATTTTCAGTTGTATTGCTGTCTATGGAGGGTCAGATAGCTCTCTAATTTAATCGAAAGTATCTTAATTTGTGTTCTGAAGATGAACAAAGGTCTTATGGGTTTGGAACAACATGGGGATGAGTAATCAATAACAGAATTTTCATTTTAGGGTCAACAATCCCTTTGATGTTAGGGTTAGGGTTGCTCTTGGTTAACTCAAATGCTGTTCCAGGAACAAACAATGACGTTAATCCATGTTTTATTTCTGTAATAACTTGTGTTGAGTACCACTGCACAAAATTATTTTCCATGCCTTATAGTTCTCAGATTTACCTTTCTGTGTATGCTCAGTCAAAATGTTAGGTTTTTGTTGCTCAGCTCATTTTAAGTCACAGTATGACTCCAACAGAGCTCGGTTTCTCCTTTGCAGACACATCTCTCAGTATGGATTCTTGCAGGCTGGTTGCCAATGAATTGCAGAGCAGTTTTAAAAGAGCCTCCCACCTCTACAAAATGGTAGGTTATCACTTGGCCACATTCACATGTAATTGTAGAGTAGGCTGCACTTCAGCCCACACGTCTGCCTAAACTGTTCTAACTTTGCATATGTGTGTGCACTCCTGTAGCTAAGCAACTCCACCGACTCCAGCGAGGAGCAGCAGGAGATGGCACATGTGCTGGCCGGAGCATTTGAGGCGATGAGAGATGAGCTGAATTGCCTGCCACCATGCACTCCTTCAAGATCTCCCAGCACTTGCACTGTGCGCACATTAGCTAACAGAGATGCAACATTAGGTGACGACAGGACACTTGCCCTTTTAGAACAGTACTCCAGACTGCTGCTCAGCGCAGTGGAGAAGAGGATGGACAACAAAACTTGATTCCTACATGCGCTGTGGCTGCAACAGGATACCAAGCCATGAGACTGCAAAGCAGACTCTTTTAAATAGCAAGGAGCTTTTAATAAAGAGATAATTCCACTATCCTACCTCCCTGTTTAGCATGCTACTATAGCAGCAACACACCCCTGACTTTTCTCACCTTTTTGCAAAATGTTGTGCCCTGCTACTCAAAATCCATTCAAATAATTTGGCCATCGCAACTTTTTGGATGACCTACACGGCATCAGGGAGAGTAACTGATTATACGGTTTTGTTAACTTCATGGTACAGCAGAATGAATTCAGTGGTTATCAATTTTATAGGGATACTATACTCTGTCATGTGTTGTTATTGAGAGGAATCTCCAGCAACCACCATTTATTAGAACATTGTGTTTGATTCTTTTCAGAAATTCTCAGTGCTCTCTTTCGAAGGGACAGGTATCCCTGGAAGTCTTAGCAAGGCAGATATGTCTCGCTTTTACCTTTTATTATGGAATGGTTTTTATACTGTATGTTGTGTTTGTGCTGAGGCTCTCAAGTTGAATTGGGACGTCGGGTTCATATTTATTCTCATGTGATAGGTCAATGAGTCGCACGGAGGCTCTTCAACATTTGTTTTGTTGTATAGTGTCAATGCCCAGCGATTGGGTGCCAGAGAAAAAGTGGGGGGATTTGAAAGATGATTTTGTATTTTATTTGCAGGACTTTTTTTGTACTTGAATGGTAACTCTCATGGATACGGGTGCCTTAATTTTGACCAGCAATTTGCTTGAAGGAATGAATCTGGCATTTGTAATTCAAGCAGGTTATATAAATAATCAGTGATATTTGGATGGTGTCCATCACTGAGTGATTCATTCTAGGTTGCAAATTACGACAAAAACAAAACTGCCATAAAAACACTGAACTTGATAGAGTTGCAATAGCCAAGTAGATGAAGTTTGAACTTTTGTGCACAAATTATGAGAATGGTTTACAGATTTTACAGAACTTTGGTTTTGAAAATACCCTTAATCCTGAAAAACAATTTTACAGAAAAAAACGATTCCAATTATGACTTCTTATAGTGTTTTACTGTTATGCGATGTGCTCTGTTACTTTCCCGAGAGCTAAACAAAACTCTGTATTTCAGTCTTTCCCACAATCCATTGCTAACTAGGTTGAGGGGTTGCCTTTGTCCTCTGCTTGAACCAACTCTCCTTTTTTTTGTGGTAATATTGATAATGTACAGTAGGGCACTTTTTTGTCATTAAGCTTAATTCAAAATGATAGCGTAATATGTTAAGTGTACTGTAACTTCTTATATAGATGGACCTGCACATATTTTATAGTGTCCTTCTACTGATACAAGTCCAAGCTAGAGCAAGGGAAACACTGTACGATTTTAGTCTTCAGTCGCTTAAAATGACGAGCTGCTCGCGAATGAAAATGTGAACACCTAGTGGATGCCATCAGTGGTGACTAAAGTTTTAATTTATCATAGAGCTTGATGAAAAATACGTGTCAACGTGGCTTTTTCTCACAGGCGTCCTATTGTAAAATCTGACATTAAAAAAAAAAAAAATTGCACAGTGTACACCCAGCTTAAGTCAACACAGCAACTAATTCAGCTGCAACTTGCCTGGTGTCTGAGATGCATAAATGGACCACAAAACCATAAAGGTCAATTTCTCAAAACTGAGATGATTTTTACTACACATAAAAGCGGAATAAATAAACTTTCCATTAATATATCATTTGAGAGACAACTATTTGAAAATCTTGAATTTGAGGAAGCAAAAAAATCTAAATATTGAGAATATCTTTTTTAAAGTTGACTGGTTTTGTAGTCCAGAGTCACAAATTGTATTTATTGACTTGATACTTCATTCCACCTGTCGAATTGACTTGTATTTTTGGTACAAATTTATAACGATGAAAGTTGCTAAATGTGCAATTGCAACAACAATGCAAATTTTTACTGTTACACATCCCTTTTCACCAATGGCAGATTGCACTGGCGGTCTTATAGTCAACTAGATTTATTTAAACACATTACTGTATGCAACTCTTATTTGCCATCTCAAGTGCTATGACTTTAAGCAGGACTGAAAATGCATGAGATGAAATATGATATATAATATAGGCCCAAACAGATTTGATTTAGCTAGCTAGTGGGCTGGCGATGTAGCAGAAGTGAAAGACCGTACAGTAGGACTGCATCAGTAGCAAAAGTACTGTGTGAGAATCAGCATGAATACAATACATATGCATGAAGAAAGGCAGAATTTAGGGTTGGCTCGCTCCCTGAACTAGAATGCATGGTTGTATGCTTAACCTGCTCCTCATGAACAATCATGCAAACCTTCTGCTTTCAGCGCTATCTCTGTGGTGACCAGCTCGGCTTTCATCAAACCTATAGGCAATTGATCAAGATGTATTCTAGCATTACAGATGGACCAGTGCTCTTTAAGACTGTTTCTTTTTGGAAACCCGTGACTTTGTCTTACCTTTTGCTCCAAACCGAAGTCAAGTGTTTCTATTCTCAGTGTTTATACAATCTGTCACCTGAAATCTCTTTCTCAGAGAAGTCAAACAAATAAAACTGTATTTATTACATGTTAAACCATTATTGTTTATTGCAATATATATTCTATACATCACGAAAAATGTACATGCATATCTCACAAAGTCTTCACATGTAAGGCCAGCAGATGTTGATAACTGATTTTATCCACCAAATCATCACCATTGAACAGTCTCACAGTGGTCCAGCAGCATTTGTCAAGGACTCCACAAGCTGGAAGTAATTGTACTTGATGTCATATTCCATGTCATACCAGAAATTCACTGTCAAGACAAAAAGAGCAGTTTCATTCATGATTCACGCCAAGTTGGTATTGTTTGCAATATTATTGGCGGTCACATCACCAACCCGCTATGCAGCCGTGAGACTGTCTAACGTGGTGAAACCACAGGGAGGGCAGGTACAACATCTCTCCAGCTTTCACAGTGCAGAGCAGAGGTTTAGCCAGCCTGTAAGACGGATATCGCTCATAATCTGGGTTCAGGGGGTCTAGAGGAATCCAGGGAACCTGAAAGATTATTGCAGATTATATTTCATAATTATTTAAAAATGCATTTATAACATGCGTAATCATTAATTAATGTAAAATGTACAACTGCATTTCAATAAGCATTTATAAATTATATAAACTGACTTTGGTTGAATCTTCCTCATCCACAATTTCAAAGTTGCCATCTTCTTTCTGTCTGTATGTCGCTGGCTGGTAGAGCTCTATGTTGAATGAGGAAATAATAGACAAGGCCAATAAGGTAGTCCCGAATTAAAAAGCATTTTGTTTTCAAATAGCTGGATAAAGAAACAGCTTCTTACCATATGGTATGAAAGGTCTATCAGTCGGAGGAAGCAAAATAAACTCTTTATGTCCAGAGATCACACAGTACAGGTTCTCATAATGATCTTTATGCACTATAGAGAAAAAATGATGTTTGCTCACAAAAATGGTTTTTGACTGCATTGCCCCCTATTGTCTACAACAATATTTAAGGTAAAGTATTATAATTTTTTTTACCTTACAATTTCTACCCAATAACATATTTTAGAGCCTGGCCTAATTAGAAAAAAGATTATATTCATTATTATTATTTTATTGATTTACATTACTTTTACATATTTTATTCATATTTTCAAAATGAGGCTTCCTAACATGTGACCAAAAAAACTCCCAAGGGTAAATTTTTTAAACTGAGGGTTTTTTCTTTTTTAAATGAAAGCTGAATAAATAAGCTGTCCACTGAGGGCTGTTAGGATATAACCATATCTGGCCGAGATACAACTATTTGAAAATCTGAGGGTGCAAAAAAAAAGTCTAATTATTGAGAAAATCGCCTTTAAAGTTTTCCAAATAAAGTTGTTTGCAATACATAATCAAAAATTACATTTGCAAAACATCTTCATGGATCGTTATCTTTCCCTTCATCTCATTTTGACCTATGCAATGTAATGTTGTCTGTTGCTAAAATATCCCTGTGCTTTAGTCGAGGGAGTGAATTTAATATTTTTGTTGTTTTAGCTAATGTTAATGTTCAATTTGGTTCACTGAGTTTACAATATTTTACATTAACAAACAAATGAAGACAAACTCACTTGATGTGACAGCGGTTTCCTCCCCAAGCCAGAAATTTACAGCATCAGGCTGTTTTCCTAAATTATACAAATTCAGCCATTATCCTATCAAAGGTACATTCAGGTAGATACTGAATGGAAAATGTGTGGATTTACCAAGAGCTTCACTCATCCAGGGGATGTGAGTCTGCACGTCTCCCGTCAGCTCCGGTAACTCCTCAGTCAGATTTGAGCATTGCTTCTGAACGTAAAACACACCACAGCTCTTCACCTTCCTCTCAACGATATCCAGCAGAGAGTTGAAGGTCATCTGTCGCTCCTCTGGCATAACAAAGCGATCCCCGTTAATGGCATCTGCATATCCGTTTGGAGTGACAGCCACACTGATGACTTTGGATCCCACTTTCTCTCTGTGCAAATATGATAAAAAAAATTAGCAGAAACTTTTTTAAGGAGTACACTTTCAGGCTGATTGGCTCACCTGAGATACGTAGGGTTCCATTTAGACAAAGCTGGCCAATCACTGAAGGCATTGCGAATGATGCAAGGCTTGTTTGGTCCAATCCAGTCACGGTAAAACTGAAGTGGAGAAAGAGGCCTATCCAGGAATGGCACTGCATCATTCAGGTAAAGCTCTGAGGAAGAGAAGACAACAATATCACTGATATAAATATTTCACCAAAAAGGTCTTGCTTATATTTTTAATGCCATGCAAAAAAACAACAACAACCTTACACTAACATTTTTTTTCATAACAATTAAGCCTTATTTGATATATAAATGTATATGTTATGGTGCTTAAAACATTTTATCTATTGCACCAAAATATGTCATTTAACATAAATCACAACTAAATCGTGTAAATATTCAATTAATGCAGTTTTATCGTTATATGAATGATTACTGTAAATTTTCAGATGTCAATAGTCAGTTAGTGAACTCACCCTGAGCTTCTTTAGGAAAATGTCTCAAGCATTCTTTAATTGCATCCATAACACTATCCACATGTTTTTTATTAAAAACTAATAACAGTTACAGACTGGTAATTTTTAATATACCACCGTCAGCTTAAAATACTCATAATATACTTTCTTTCCATGCATGCCAACCTTTTCATACTATATAATGAACTATTAATGTTTTAAGAGACAGCTCACATGGACTCTTCACGTTTAACAGTTGTTTAATGTTATGACGTTTGTCTTCCGCTCATGCGCAAAAGTGACTGTTTACAGCGTTGTGTCTGTCTCCCTCTACTGGCCGGAGACTGCACTTCAGGAAAATATATTTATTTATGTTTTTTAAATAACGCTGTGTTAATTATTTATTTATTTTGCGCAAAATGCAACAAAAATATAATATTTCTTTTTTTTGTTTCATTACAATTTTTTGGAGTTCACTAAAGTGAACCAACTGCTTAGTTTTGATGACATGATTTGTCACGCCTCTGTGAGGAACTTCACACTTGACGCCAATTAAATCACATCCACAGGTAAAGTTACAGCACTGTTATTGAGAATAGGAGACTTTTGCAGATCTTTTTTTCTTCCAATGGACCTTAAGGAACATGGATGAGGAGGCAGCTCTCGAAAATTACTTTGACCAGACTATTGCTGTAAGTTATATAAATAAATGGTTTAAATGCCATGTCATATAAAGTCTTTGTTAGTTGAAAACATTGTCATCATCTTATCGATATGCAATCAATGCTACATGCATCAAATGTTAATGTTAATTATAAATAAGAAAATCAAGAGGAAATATGAAATCTTACTACATTTGAAACATGTCCAACATAAATGGACAATCGACTAATTAATAAAAAAATAAATAATTAAAAATTAAATGACAACACGACTAAAATATTGGTGTATAGTTTAATAATGCAGTTGTTTTTAATGAATGTCCTTGTCGTTTACATATTTATTTATTTGGAAGTTTGTTTTCGTTTACCAATATATGGTGCTTTCAATTGAAATTGATTGAGTTTATAAGTCTATAATGTATCTTTTTTGTTGTTGTTCTCCTAAGGGTTCATCTGATTACATCTTTAAGGAGGATCTGGGCCTACAGGTTCCAGCTCCACAGCTCCAAGATTCCACTTTCCTGCCCTCTTTAACCTCTCAAGGGAAAGATCTCACTGAGGACTTGGACCTGAGCTTCTTACCAGATGAACTGGGCACTCAAGATGAGCCATCACAGGCTGAGAATCCCACCAGGAATGAGGACAGTGGCATTTACCTCGACTGTACTCTGAGAGAGTCTACAGAGACAGATCCCGACACCAGTAATTCTGCACAAAACACCTCGCAGTTCAATCTACCGATGACTCCCATGACCCCTATGACACCCATGACCCCAGTGGCAGAGAGTTCAGGCATCATCCCACAATTACAGTAAGGCATTTTATGGGGTGAAAATGTAAAGAATGTGTATTCTTTTTAACATCTTATGGTTTCATATAGGCCCAGACCTTATTTCAAACATTGCCGCTTATTAATTGAGTCCCATGAAGAACATTTTTAACACCCGTCCAAAATGTTCTTTATAATGAAACAAGATTTGATTACACAATAGTCAACATTTAAAGTGTATCAAAACCTTATAATCCAAGTTGCCCAAAATGCATGCAAACTTTTTTTTGAATCCACTTAAAATCTTGACAACTGTATAAAGGTTAGATTTTCATACTAAGAAGAAATGGTTATTTTAAGAACTGTTCACTGAAAGGTTCTTCGGGGAACAAAAATGGTTGTTCTGTGACATCACTATAAAACATAAACTTTATTTTTAAGTGTAAAAGTGCTTTAACTGATTTAATTAAACCAAATGTCTGCTGTAAGTTACATTCGAATAGAAGTATAGAGTGATTACTTTTAAACCATCAGCCATTGCATCCTAATTTTGCATACTGCATTTCCAAACCTGTTTTTGATCATACACAGGAATATTGTGTCGACAGTGAATCTTGCTTGCCCTCTGAATCTCAAATCCATTGCACTCCAAGCTCGAAATGCTGAATACAACCCAAAGGTACTTTTCTTCTGTGCTAAATCATAGACCAAACGGGTCAATTTTTGTCAATTCAGCAGCATAACTCTGAACTTTGCATCTGTATAGCGTTTTGCTGCTGTTATAATGAGGATCCGTGAACCTAGAACTACTGCTCTCATATTCAGCTCTGGGAAAATGGTCTGCACTGGAGCCAAAAGGTATACATAATATATATATATTCATGCATTAGGGTAGCACAACTGTAAAATAGATAAACTTAGCTCTATGTTAGTCTCACGTGTGTCTTTTACCCTATATTTGCCTTTCCCTTTTGTTTATCTTTCCAAGCAGTGAGGAGCAATCTCGCCTTGCTGCTCGGAAATATGCCCGGGTGGTACAAAAACTTGGTTTCCCTGCCAAATTCCTTGACTTCAAAATCCAAAACATGGTTGGAAGTTGTGACGTCTGCTTTCCGATCCGCTTAGAAGGCCTGGTCCTCACTCACCAGCAGTTCAGCAGGTCTGGACAGGCGTCTGTCATAATAAAGTTTGATGGTTACTGGCCCTCAATATAAGTGGCCATGTAACATCTGTCTTTAACCATTTTACCCTCCAGCTATGAGCCAGAGTTGTTTCCTGGATTGATATATCGCATGGTGAAGCCACGGATTGTGCTTCTGATCTTTGTGTCTGGAAAGGTTGTCCTCACAGGTAGTTGATACAGGTCCGCTGTTTGGAAATATTTACCATTACATGATGAATTGCTCACTAACGGATCATCTTCAAACAACTAATATAAAAATATGTTTATAGGAAACAAATCTAATCATAAGCAAATGTTAAGGGAACTATTCCAAGTATTGCATCGAACTTGTTTTGTTATTATGATTTTTAGGTGCCAAAGAGAGGTCCGAGATCTATGAAGCCTTTGAAAATATCTACCCCATCCTGAAAGGGTTCAGGAAGCAGTAGAAATGCTGCACTTACACAGGAATATTTGCCTATAACGATGTGCCTCATATCCATATATGAGTGGCGCTTAAAAGATTTGAATGCATCAATTAAATTAAATCTTTTGTTAATGTGCTTTGTTTAATGTCTTTGTTAATTTTATGTGTTGTCTACATTAGTGAGGGCTGAAAGGGTTGCATTCCAGAATTGTGCACAGTAAATGTTTTGTTAAAATATTCAGCTTTGCCTTATGTGGGCTCTCATATGTAGACATGACCACTTGGGTTATGGCTATGTTTTGTCCCTTTTGTACATGTTGAACTGCTACTTGCTACTGTATGCAGGCAAATAAACTTTGAAGACCTCTTCTGAAACAACTGAAATGAAATGAAGCTTTTTTTTAATTCTCTTTATATTTATTTTGTGAAATGCACCCCAATATTCTTAACTTGCATCATTTGTGTTTATTTTCTTATCCAAGAATCAAATGTAAAAAAAATATGAAAACGTAAGGCGACTTTCTGTTTAACAGAACATTTTACAGTATAGTATAGTAAAATATATTCTAATAGTATTTATGGTATTACTTGATGGTATTCAGAAGTATAGTTACCACTGTAATGTTTTGTAAGACGACGCCTGGTAATACGCCAGTAATTCTGCACCCCCCCCAAACCACACACGTGACAAAATATACACAAACAACATACGTCACGTGGTGCGTAGGGCAGACAGCCATAGCATTCGTAGAGACCTTAGGACCAGAAGTACTGGTTATATTTTCATATTTCTAACCACAGATCATGTAAATCTCGCAGTGACCGTTTCTAAGGGACTTCTGTTCTCAATAGAGCCTGTGTCATCATGGCTTGTCCCTTATCAGGCGAACCCCGGGCTTTGGGGCCTGGTGAAGATCATCCAGAATCTGCATCAGAGACAGGGGCGCCCGTTCGACCCCAGCCGCCTCAGCAGCACCTTCAGCCGGCTTGCGCGAACGCTGCTGCCGCGGTCATGGTGGAGGCTCTGGATGATGCAGAGGGTCTCTTTGTAGCCGTGGAGAGATGTCCACTCTGCAACACTGCCAGACGCAGACTGACCTGCGCCCGCTGCATTCAAAACGGCGATTTTGTGTATTTTGACGGGAGAAATCCAGAGAGGTGTGTTTTTATTTATTTTTGTGTTAGTTTAAGATGACACTGTATGCTCACGCAGGCATACGAACAGTTTTCAGGGTTGTCAAGCTGTTTCACATCTATTTAAGCATAAGTCCCCCTGAATTTGAAGAGTTTCTGGCGTTTATATGCGTTTTGTGAACACGCTAGATACAATATTGCTAATTCATGGCCCTCGAATCGAATGCTAAGTTGCTAACTGCTAACTCTGTAAACAAACTGTGACAACAAAGACGCTTTCTCGTTGACACAAGTCAGTGACTTGGTTATTTAAATACGTTTAAATGCATTATTAAAAGTGTTGTTATGGCTTGTTTTAGTTTTGTAAAAAAAACTTTGTAGCAGTTTTTGAAATGACAACGTGTTGACCTGGTTAGCTTTAGCTGAGTCATATCGCTAAGTGTAACAGTATCATAATTATTATGTTACTATGTGCGTGTATATATACAGTATTACTCACTATATTGTTTTCTGCCACCAGGTACTCTGAAAAGCTTGAAAGACTACAAAAGCTTAAAAATGAAAAGGAGAATCTTCAACAAAGGTAGTATATCAGCATTGTGTGATGCATAAATTAATATCATGCACAAATAATACCCAGTCTTTTGTTTCAGAGTAATCATAGCCATGAACAAGAAGGTCCAGGCAGACCAGCTTGTAAGTATTTTTGTGCATGTTTTGTTTTAAGTGCTTGATTTTTAAAGAGAAAATCTAAAAGCCTGTTTTATGGAAGTTCTCACAAACATGGTTTTGCATTTTGTTTAACACAGAGGTGGAAAATCATGTCATGCAAGATGAAAATCCAGCAACTCAAAGAGGCGATCTGCACCGGCAATGAAGAAGTGAAGAGTGGTGAGTGTCACAGCAAAAAACGATCCCGTGAGAAAAGTGAAAACATGCATAAATCACTACTATGTGAGGTTTTTCTTGATTGTTCTTGTTGATTTGTTGTCTTGGCTTTTTCTTCTTCTTAGGGAGGGAGCTGTCATTGCGTTCCCAGGAGGAAGGGCAGCGGCTGCAGCGCAGGGCCAGCCGACACCAGGAAAAGAGGGACAAAATTAAGCGTCATAACCAACGTCTAGGTGAACTCTTGGAGAAGAGATGCAAAGAGCTGCAGGGAAGGCTGGAGGTCTTGGCTGAAGTGCGGAGAGATCACATTCTGGAGCTCACCAGGCACATCTTCAACATCCAGGAGGAGAAGCAGGGCAGCAGGTCAGAGCAGAGAAGATGACTATGAATATATTCTAATAAACATTAAAAATACTACACTTGGGCTTGGATGAATATTTCACTGGCCGTCCATCCAATCCATTTTAGAAGTCAACTAGCGTAGATTTCATGTGAAAGCATGTGGAGGGGTAAGGCAGCATCATTTTGCTGCTTGCTTAGTATAGCAGCCTTAATGTGGGAATTGATATAGCCTAAAATGTGCCTTGTCCATATTTCCTGTACAGTTTTATTGTTTAAATCAACATTAAAACACCCGCAAAATAATACACTAAGGCCCAGTTTCACAAACATGGCTTAGCTTAAGCCAGGATTAGGCATTAGTTAAATTAAGATATTTAAGCAACTTTTACAAAAATGGCATATACATTTTTTTACAGGTGTTCATCTTAACACAGAACAATGACACTGACATGTTTTAAGATTTGTCAGAGCAAGATGTTTTTATCAGAGACTGCTCAAACATGCAATTTAGTCTGGGACTAGCTTAAGCCTTGTCTGTGAAACTGGGGGTATGTGTTTTTTATCGAGGAAAGCTTTATTCCTTTATTCACATTAAATTCATCAAAATTGATAGTAAAGACAAAAAATAAATAAAAATTCAAGTAATTCAAAGGTTTTGTGAGATGAAGTAATGGCTGTCATCACCACAATAAAAGTAATTTGTAATACTTTAATTTTAAATGTGTTATTATTTCTAATATATAAAGTGGTTATTTAAAGTTGCAATAACATTTCACAATGCTACTTTTTAGTTGCTTGTTTGTTTTGATCTAATAATGCAGCATTGTTGAGCATAAGAGACTTTTTTTTTCTCCACCTGGTATGCCAACCCTTATCATACTAAATAATTGCTAATGAATGTGCTCTTTGGTTGTGACGCTTAACTACTTGCTCCAGGGATACTCTTTGTGTAGTTTGCTTTATAAATCATAGTGCATCATCTAAAGTGTTTCTGCCCTGCAGGGACCCAGCAGAGGCTGAGAATGACCTTGCTCTGACCTCCAGCACCGTCAGTGAACTGGCAGAGGCGAGGAGAATCACCTACAGCTCAGGCCGCTGGATCTGGGACGATCAGAACGGAGAGACAAGCATCAGTATCACCGGGCCACACGTCACACTTCCCAGTAATGGAGACTGCTCCGCCTATTACAGCTGGGTGGAGGAGAAGAGTGGAAATCAGGGGCCAGGTACAGAACTTATGGGTAATTACTGTACCTGGCTTTCAATCATTAAATTCATTTTAGAGATATAATAAAAGAGTTTAGAGTTTTCAGCTTGTTATTTCCCATAGAAATGGTTAGAACACCAACCAACCAACTGGTACCTACTGTAAATGAATTCAATCGTTCCCTATGATACGTGAACAGTGTTGATTCGGGATGTTGTTATTCGCAATTGTGCTGACGATCTATAAACCCTTGTTTTTTTTGTGTGTGTAGAGTTGGACCACATCAACCCGGCGCACACCATCAGTGCCGCTCTCTGCTATGCTACACAGCTCATCAATATCCTGTCTCATATTCTTGATGTCAACCTTCCCAAAAAATTGTGCAACAGGTTACAGCTGCATGTTTTTAGTTTTTATTTGTACTTATTTGTGTTTTATTTTTACTGAAATTTTACTTTGTTACGTTTCAGTAATTCGGTTGTTTTTTAATTTGTTTTTAAAATGTCTATATAGCTTTTATTTATTTAATTTACCATAGGTCACTATAAATGTTAAGTTACCACTGTTTTACTTTTACTAAATAATAATGTTAACAAATATTTTCTGAAACTAGATTTCTTTTCTTTTTAAAGTATTTTAATATAAATCTAAAAATAAATGTCCTGTATTCCGTCTTGCCTTTTCTACAGTGAGTTCTGCGGTGATAATCTGACCCGTTACAGATTCACCCGTGCCGTAAACAAACTCAACACCAACATCCTGCACCTCTGCTTTTCACAGGTAAATTCTTCTCAAAACTGAGACCGCTCTGATCTGAGACTTCCTATTCTGATCTCACACCTCATGTTTATATTCGATTCTTAGCATGTCGACAGCGAGCTGCTACATCCTCACCACACTTTGAGGAATATAATGTTTCTGGTGTCTCCAGCAAACAATAAACTTGGCAGGTGAGAAATGACGTTGTCCTGTTCCTTAGTGAAAAGATTTACTTTTATATTGTCTATGATGTATGTTAGTGCCCATTATTTATGGTCCTAATAGATAAAATTCCAATAGATAAAATCAAGTGTTGGTAACTGTAGTAATAATTCACAATATTATTGTTTTCGCAAATAAATGCAGCCTTGGTGAACATATAAGACAAAAAACGGCAGACCCCAAACTTTTGAATGGTAGTATAAATAAGTCATATAATGGAAAACTAATGTGTTGCAAACATTTCCACTCTTGTTCACTAGAACCGGGCCGTTTGAGGTGAGCGCTGACTTGGAAGACTCTATGGAGTTTGTGGAACCAGAGGCTGCTGGACCGGCGGAGGAGAGCGGAGATGAGGCTGTGACAGATGAAGAAACAGACTTGGGCACAGACTGGGAGACGGTTCCAAGCCCTCGCTTCTGTGACATCCCTTCCCAGCCTATGGATCTGTCGCAGAGCGGCATGCAGGCGTCCCAGCCAGTTGGCAACGCAGGGGGCATGATCTCCTCTGCGGCTGCATCCGTCACGTCCTGGTTCCGCGCCTACACTGGGCAGCGCTGAGATCCGGTGGATGTGGGGGTGGTTCAGCCGGTTAGACCTATGCAAACACCCCATTACTGTCATCTCCACTTATGTCAGCTTGGCCATTGGGAGAAACAAAGGGAAGTTTTGTCTGACTGCTCATACTGAAAAAATGTGTGCTAGAAACCAGAGTGAAGCATGCGATCTTTAGAAACAACTCTCGTGTGGTTTTATTGCAGGACGGAAGAGTGTTGGGAACTATTTTTGCATTTCTGATCTTTTGTAGCTCACATTATACTGTGGACACCAGTCAACGTTATCCAGTGTACATTGCCAAATATTTTTATTTGCTCATTGGTGCAGAAATTGTACATTCAAAGCATCGCATGGACAGTTTGATGGATTGCACCATTTCACCAGCTCTTCAAAGAACCTTACTGTGTAAATGTTGCTGGACTTGTCTGAGAGAATGGCAGATATTATCGGCGTGTCTTATTAGAGTATGAATTTTCAAGAGGAATTGTATTTTATGGACAAGTAATTATTTTCGCTTTATAATTCCTCAACCAACGCAGACCGCTTTGGGCAGAATATCCTGTTTGATATCTGTTAGGAGAGAGGCTGGCTGTCCATTTGCTAATTATGTACAAGTTTATTTTTTCACCATCTTTAGTTTGAAAAAAATACATATTTACTAAGTTGCATTGTAGAAATGTTTTATTTGTATTAGCAGTCTTCTGCAATTAAACAGAATACCTCTCTGAAACGCAATAGGCAATGAAGCATTATTCCTGTATACAGACTTCAAAAAAAAAAAAAATATATATATATATATATATAGAATTTTTGAATATATATATATATGGTCTCAGTTCCATTATATTTCTACTCTCTTTCAAGACATGAAAGCAAAAGACAAGTTAACACGTTTCAAACCCAAGAATTTGCACAGTGGACATTTTTTATATATTTTAAAGTGATGGGTTTAGAAGAGTTAAATGAAAAGTTAAACATGCACCCAATATTAAAAAAATGAATAGCAGTTCTGAAAAAAATATTAAATTGAAGATTCAGGAAAAATGGTTTGTGTCAATCATAGTATCCACTGTGTTGAGACAAGCTGAATACTATTAGTTTGAGGTATTTTCTTTTGCAGAATATATAATACATGGGTGAGAAATACATTTTGCATAGGGTATTTTTATTATTGGAAACAAAACTTTAGAGATATTACAGTTCATACCAAAGCCAAAATGCCAGCGCAAGTCTAAAATGCAAGTTTTTTGAAACCATAATTTGAAAGGACTGACCAAAGCAGATAGTTTAAAACAATTTACTGCCAGCTAACTTTAATCCAACTTTTGACCCATTTATTCTCCACTGGAAACCAGATGTTTCAAAGCTCAGTAACATCTTCCACTCAGCAATGTGCACTTAAAACATTACATCCATTAACGTTCATTAAGGTTAAGTAAAGTATAGATCCAAAGTTTGGCAATTAAATCCCAGTTAGGATTAATGTGGATTTAAAATATTACAACGCAAATTCTAACCTTCTAACCAAAGACGTCCAAAAGTAATACATAACTTGTATTTAACCAACCGTGCTTACACTAATCTAATAGAAAGGCATAATTTAACCAATTAATACAAGTATGCTGTATTAGAGAAAAAAGGGAGCAGAACATTGGTTACAAATTCTCCAAGATATACTTTATTGAAGTAAAATGCCTTAACAGGCAGAACACAGCAATGTCATTAACAATAGTTTTAAAAAATCTGACACTTTGGAAACTTGCAATTGCAATGATTTTTTTTTTCAGATGGTGTTCAGTTATTCACTGTCAACATGGAGAAACTCTCTTCCCACATTCAAATGTTTCCTGTCAAGAAACAATACATCATACAAGGGAGATATCAATACTTAAAATTTGAGAAGAATATGTTATCCATTCACAGGGGTTTATCATGAGTCCCACTGCAGAACAAGCGCGACCATTTCACATAGATATCTATATACACAAAAGGATAGCATAAAAAGAACAAGGCAACTTACCCCATATTAAGATTAAATGCATTTCACACCACACTCATGCCATCATTCATCACCCTGTTATGATATATAGAGGAATCTGTGCTATGTACAATGTAAACATCTGGGCTCAGAACAATCTCAAAAAGTCAATCCCATCAAGTCGCGAAGTCATTTCGCCACCTAACATCCCAGGACTTTATAGCGGTACTACGAGATGATAACGGGAGATGGGGAAATGGAGCAAATGCGTCAGTAACTCACTGCGCCCTTGTTTAAAGATTCCCTACTGGCCAACGAGTTAATCACGTTTGCAAGTACGATGTGAGATAAACAGAACTATAAATGTTCAAAAACGTTTAACATTGCAGACTAAGTCAACATCAGTGCAGGAAATTACAGTCAGGGTGTGTTATGAATTCAGCACAGAAAAAGAATGGTCATTGAACTGAAAAAATAAGTTAGTCATTAATGCTTACTTGAAGTAAAAAGCATCAAGCAGTACCCAGATAGAACTCTGCAAAATTCAATCTTTAAAGGTTAAAGTGCAGAACAACATTAAGGACCTGAGGAGGGTTTTGGACGGGGGGATTAGTTATTGGTTGGCAGAGAGGAAGTTCAAAGACCCAGCAATTCTTATTAGTTTCAGCAACCTGGTTGTAAGCACTATACATTAAAAGCAAACATGCTCATTGTTAACACACAGCCCATTCACACTAGCTACTCTCACTTATACACAGGCCTCAGAAATAAAAATCTGTCTTTCTGGCACACTACAGATCCTCATCAGTGTCCCTGCTTTTCTTGTAAATTGGCATGTTGATGCTGTGAAAGGCAGGGACCCAGCGGTTGTCGTGAAGTCCAACATTGCAACCAGGTGTGTCTTTTTGAGATCTGCGGCAGCACATCCAGTAGCCCGGGCCATATGGTAGCGCCTGGCAGTAGGGCTTATGATGCCAACGGCAAAGCGAAACGTCACCACGGTCATATCGCTTCTTACACTGCTTGCAGGGATCGTCTTTGTAGCGTGGATCACTCACCCAACGAGAGTCCGCCGGCCGCACGTTGTAACTCTCAATGATAAATTTAAAGTAATGGCAGGTGCACTTGAGGGCAGCCAGGCTCTCAGTAGGCAGCAAGCAGAAGATCTTTACAATGATGTGATGCGGCAGGAAAGCCATGTATTGCTGAGGCTCCAAAAGCAGCTGGATCTTGAAGCGAGTTTCAAGAAATTCATGAGATACTAGGCGGCGTAATGGAAAAGGCACAGGCTCCTGACTAACTACCCAAGTCTCTCCTCTCCCGGTCTCCTCAAACGTTTGATGATTTTGGTCTGCCACAAGTACATCCTTGATCTCCTCTCTGAAAGACACTGAAGTGTCGACAGAAAGTTCAAGGTCCTGGATGTGAGAAGGCTCTTTGTTCTGTGATCTGCCCTTTGATGGGGAGGGCAGGTGATGCTCCTTCAGAGACTGAAGAGAAGATTTGGAAAAGAACAACATGCCTGGTATCGGTTCCTCACCGCACTTTGAGATGGCATTCTTTGGTGAGGACTGCAGAGTCTCAACAGCTGTGCTAGTTTCCACTCTGGAGATACAAGAACGTTGTACATCCTGGAGTACGCAGGTGCCAAGACCACACTGCGAGATCTCTATCGATTCAAGGGTCTTAGGTGGGGAACTCAGTTTGTCTAAATCACTATCCAGTTGCTGTGGGATACTCTCAACTTTAGAGTCCAGAGGGACAGTAGGTGACACTGGTTGAGAAGGCAGCAGGTAGGGTTCTGACCCTGCCAGAAGCACACGCCCCACCTTCCTCCGTAAGCTGTTGTTTCGAGAGAGGTCCCCTCCACCTTCCTGGAGGCTTTGTCTGCTCAGGCACTGTGACTCCAACTTGGCCACCATATCCAGAACTCGAACAGACTCTCCTTCCACTTCCTGGACCTCCAGCTTTTCTGCAACATTGGACTGCTGCTCTGCAGGGATGGTCCCAACTTTGGATAAAGTAATGGTGCTGGTACTGCGTAAGGATGGGACTTTGGAGCTCACCTGTTGGTCGCTGGCTCTTTGCTCCAAGTATGCCACCATCTCCACCACAGAAAGTGTCTTTTCATCTTCTCCCTCCATCTTGACTGCATCATCAGCATCTCCTTTGAAAGGATCGACGTTCTCATTGAGGGTCTCCTGGTGAGATACTTTCGGTATTTCAGTCTTTGGGGAAGAAGGCTCCATACTTTTTGACTTGTCTGAGTTTCCAGACCTTCTCCTGCGTTTAGCCACAGACCAGTCACCATCCCAGCAGCCTTTGTTTTTAATGGAGACAATCCGCAGGTCTGGGGCAATGGGTTCTGTTTCTGAGGTGTTGTCAACAGCACTACTGCAAGTACTGCCACACTTTTGAGATGCAAAAATGGCGATTTTCTCTTTTGTGTTCCCAGGTTTAATGACAGCCCATATATCCAAAGATCCTTCTGCATCTTCTCCTTGGTAGATCCTAAGTGAGCTTTCATTCTCCAAACCAGTTGGAGGTGAGAGCAGAACTAAAGAACTGGTAAATGTTTTGAGAGAGGATGCTCTGCTCTTGCGGGCCCCACTAACTCTAGTTGGTGCATTGCTCCCACTGCCACATCGGAGGGTGTTGGTGGAAATGACACTGAGGGGACACCGGTTGGCTGTGCCGTTGCCAGGTGATCCTATAAGCCCACAGGCCTGGCGAACGCCCCACTCTTTCCTGAGCACTCCCTGCTGGTCGGCATGGAGGCCTCTTGTTCCATCGTGCACAGATTCCCGATGTATCTCTTTATCTTGCGGTTTGGGGTATGGCTTGAGGTGCATGGTTGTAAACCTAAGTAAAAAGGATAAAAGAGAGAATTTTAAAACAAATACAAGGTGTTCACTAAACTTGCAACTTGATTATATCTTAAAAGGGTTCAAATAAAAACAAAAACCTTAAAAGTAAAAAAAATATATATATTTTTGATTCCAAGGTACACTAAGCATCTTAAAAGGAATCTTTCATTTAAGTAACTTTCAGTCCATTAACACAAATTACACATTTGTATTAAACGTAAATTTTCAATATTATAGGAATAAAGGATGAATGGGATTTGCCAGCCATTGGCACAAGAACACCAGACAATACGTTTGCTCAATCTGACTTGTGCTGCAAGATAAGTGTGTATTGTTGTCCCCTAGCATTATCGAAACAATTTTCAAGTTTAACACCGCAAAGCTGCTTTGACAACTTGTTTTGTATAAAACATATAAATAAAAGGTGACTTGGCTTGAAGCTTTCTAAAGCAACATATTCTGCTGAATATTCTTCTGTGTTAAAAGATCATGCATGTTTAAACAGCAAATTTGCATTTTTAAGTTAACTATTCTTAAGGGTGCAAGTCTTTAATCAAGGAAAAACTCAACACAAAAAAGTGATTTCTTTTGTGTGCCCATTTTATAATGTGCAACTTTATTCATTACAAATTTTGTTTATGCAATAATATATAAATAAATAGTACAAAATAATCTAGAGATGAAAACTTCCTGAATCTGCTGGTGCAAACCATCATTCACCAAAGCACCATTCGTAGCAGTGTATTTAGCATGTGATTACATAGCACGTGCAAAATGGCAAATAACTCCTCAAGCAGAAGAAGCATCACAGTGAGCACAAGGGCTAGCTGTTCCCTTTGGCCCTTAGGCTGACATAATGGGAGCAGAGCCACCCAGGTCCAGACACAGCTGGGTTCTTACACAAGCACTCAGCTGACACGGACCCAGCTGCCCTACAAACAAGCCTGTGGCACCGCCAAAAGCAGTATCTACGTGTGGGAGGGCTAAAATCTCCCAGACACAAGTGCATATAAGGCATTCTTGCACGGCAGATTCAGACCTGATAAAGTGGTACTGGGGAATCTCACGTGACTTAACATGGGATGGCATTTGGACAGTGTGGACAGTTATTTCAAGTGAGAGTGGGAGGTAACTTGCTTGTACAAGGGGTGATGGGGGAGCGTGGGCTGCAGCCATTCATTGGATGGTAAACATGGAAAGTGGCATGTCCATTGACAAGTGAGGTTGCCATTTGGTATATCCTTGGAAAGCTTGCATTGACCAGTACATCTATTTCTGTGCCAACCTGCCTTTGTGGCAAACAGCAGGAGAAAAGGTCAGAATCATTTTGTTAAGCTGGTGTCTTGAACAGAAAGTAGGGCAACACAAAAGGCAAGTCAACAGTGGCTTTGATTGCCCATGGATACAGGCACGCTTACATTTCCTGGTACAACCTTGCCTCGGACTTCTCATTCTTGTCAATTTTTATTTTTTTTTGTGCTAGCAAAGTTCAAATACCTTAGATTATCTTTAGAGGTAGGCCTACATAATGTCGGCAACTTGACAATTTTTGGTCTGGAAATGTTTAAATCATCCATTTCCTACTAGCATTTGAGCGTTAATGAGCGATTTTTAAACACCACAGATTTGCTGTTGGCTGCTGATTGAACATTTCTTAAATTTCGGTATAGACTGGTACTGAAGTCAGTACTTCACTAGGTTAGGCATAAAGAAAAAGGTAGTCTAAATTAGGGAAGTTAACCGATGACCGAAGTTGTCGGTAGTCGGTTAAAAAAAAAAAGTGATATCTAAATTAGGCTATTATAGACAGTGGACTATGCGCTACTACAGTTAGCCATCTCATTCCTCATCTTTTTGTGTTAAGTGAACAAATTATCCCTCACACTCAATTTTTCATAACTCGCCTGTTTGTACTTAATAAACCAATAAAAACAATTGGCACGAGGTCACAGCGTTTGGGTTCGCGCAGTCACAAGGTTTGCGAAAAGTAAAGGCAACTAAGATGTAAGTTGCAACTTGTGTGATACAGTGCTTAAATATAGTAGACTCATGTTGCGTGCTGTAGGGGATTTTAAAAAAGTGACGTGAGTGGCAGTGTGTGTGTGTGTGTGCGGGAGGCAGAGCGGCAGAGAGATGCGACAGAGTTGCAAAATTGCAGGCATGGCTCGAAATGGCTGTTATTTCAAATAGCGTACCATATTTTAAACTAATCGGTTAACCGGTTTCAACTGGCTAATGAGGCTCGGTGGTCGGTCAAGAAATTTTTTAGTTTTCGCCATCCCTAGTCTAAATTAAAAACGTCAGCGCTGAAAACAGGAAGGTAACAGACTGAGTTAGCTAGCTTCCCCCCTTTGTTCATTAAATGATCGAGGTTAAACATCTAATTTACTTATAAGTTGATGGATGACAAAATACTACATAAAAAAGTACCTAAGAACTGTACTGATTTACTTCAAAATCTCTTAAGAACCTCCCAGTTTGCAGAGGAACACACTCCAGCACTATTGCTGGACAGGAGTATGATTACCCTGGAGGCACGCCAGCTCCTATCTGGCGCTCAAATGCTGATTTTTACCCATTACACAACCTGGCAACAACATACAGCTGCCGCCCAGTCCTTGCCCTAAAAGCACCCACAACTCAGAGTTTCCTTGAGACCACAGGCCAAAACACATGTGTGAGCTAATGATAATTTGAAGGCAAAAAAAGCACAACAGCATTATGTAAAAAGAAAACAAATACCCACAAGTGAAAAGCAAAACATCACAATGACTAATGTCAAAGGATGAAGTGAGCTCATAATGAAATCAGCACACTGCTTCAGTTAACGGATTTGTTTGCTCCCCTCTTCTTGTAAACGCTCAAGACTTCCTCTAAAAGAGGCCTGCCAGAGGACCTATCCAACTGATGGGGATGGAGGGGGGAACGAAAAAGGATGAGGTCACGATTATGAAGTCTACTTTGCTCCAATTATGTCGCAACACTCTGTTCTTCCTGAGGAAAAGGCTGAGCATCTGGGTCTGCACACTTCGCCACATGTGTTGCCACAGTCTATAGCTCATGTAGACTAGTGAGACAAGACAACAGTGGGGCAATTAAAGACGAGATGGAAACAGGATCTCACTTTCTGTGCAGCTAAACGCAAGGAGAACAGCTTGTTTTTCTCCACCCCACAATATAGAAGCTTTTTTTTACTGACAGGCATATTAGGAAGGGAAACTCTCTAAATGAGCACATGGCTCAATATGCACTTACAGTTCTGCCACAGCTCAACACCAAATTAATGGCAAATCTATCTTGTAAATGTCTTTAAAGTTTTTGTTATGCAAACATATTTGTTAGCTGCCACGTCCAAATAAATGAACTCGCTGAATAGAGGGCGACATCCATGATGATGAACAGATGAAAGTGGATTCATTTTATCCAAACAAATGCGAGTGAATTACTATAAAATTACCCTCTAAATGTGTGATGTCATGTATAGGCTTGAGTGCAGTAAGTACTTATTACCTCCAGACTGATGGCGGATTGGAGGCTCGTAACCGTGGTTCCCGGTAAGGGGTGGGGTTGCAGTAACTGATAGTTTCACATTTCTGAGGCATTAGGCTCCTCCCTCCAGTACGAGCGATGTCTCCCAACAGAAGGGCTCAGGACTCCAGCCTCACTGCAAAACAACATTGATGGACAAATTTGAGAACAGAGTGTCTTTCCAACTTGTATACACATGTACAGACTGAAATATTGAGCCTATACAAGGACAGCAATATAAACTTACTACCAACTATAGCATTTTATAGAATTGTTAAAATTTATTGCAGATTTTTTTTATTGGTTTGTACAATAGGGTAGTTCTACCAGCAGTAAAAGTGTCCATTAGAACAGCTGAATCCATCTAAAGATTTTTTTCGTGAGCACTTTAACTTTTTAAAAAACACTTTCTGTTAACCCTCTCTCACTTCTCTTTCTGTGGTCTCACAGTGTGTGTCTCTTGTACATCATGTCTGTACTAGCTCATATTTGGTACTTTTCTAAATCAAATCAGCACTTCACGTAACGGTTTTTAAAACCTTTGCTGTAGTAATTTTCAAGAGACATTTTTTTTATGTTTTAAAATACTTCAACTTTATATGTTGTACCTATACCCGTGTAGGTAGTACAAAACCTAAATCAGTACACACTGATTTTTGCCCTTTAGCCCAGCTAATTAATTTTTCATTATAATGCCAATATAGGAGAAAACACTGAGAATTTCGCAATCTGGCACAAACACGTTTTCTTGCACCTGGTTTTCATGAGCTGATTTTTGAAAGTTAGCAGCATCATGTTGTACATGTAAATGCACTCAATGACCGCTTCAGGTTTTGAAAGGTTCTGCAAACTGACTAGTGATGAACAAAAACACAAAAGTGTGTAACCTATACATTTACAGAGTATTTTGTAGTGGTAATTTTAACCATGTCTAAAAATGGTGTGCCTCTACAGAACATGAAACTGTACATTCCAATGAGATGTCGTGGTTATGGCTGTGATGCATTATGGGGTCTTATGGCAATTATGGAGTATTTCATGTCAAAAATAATTAAGTCATGGTCACAGAGGGACAGAAAGTTTTGTCTTCCACTGCATACTAAAGTTCAAGTTTGGTTAACTCTACCCTGCAAATTTACACAAGACATCTAAACAATGCATGACAGATTGACCTTGTGGGTAAAATTCAAATCTGTTTAATTTGCAGAGTGTGAAGGATCTGATGTAATTGTGCATGCACAAAGCCTAGTTTGATCAGAGTTTAACTTAAATTGCCAGTGCAGTATACAGCAAGCACTTGTAACTAAAATAACTAGGGTGTATGACAGACACAGAAACCTAGATAAGAGACCGAACACTGACATGAGAAAGCTTTAATAACCTGAATTGGTAACAAATTGGGTCACAGGCACAGCACTGTTTTGTTAAGAAATTGTTCAGATATAATCCACAATTTTACACTGTGTCAAACTATCTTACAAATGTAAAAAACAAGACTACATAAATGAGCTGCAATAAAACTGATAACATATCATGTCAAATGGTTTTCGCAATCTGAAGGACGAACTACAGTTCAAATTATTATGACAGACATAATGTGGAAACATAACTAAAAGTGCATAGATAAGTGCATGTGAAGTAAAGCTGAACAGAACACATGGCTCTGGATTTCTTATGCCCATTCTCTCTCCAGGGGCTAGAAAAGCAGCCAAGCAGTTTGTTTTCAAAGAGATACTTCAGCCATGAAAAGCAGATAAGGCTGAAAAAAAGATGTTTTTGGAACATTATCCCTGTGTCCCATCCATAAGCCCACAACGAAACACAGGCTAATAAAACGGACACTGGCTGAGCTCACCACTGAGGACAAGATTACATGGTCTCAACGGAGAGACCAAAACAAAGCAGAGATAACTTCATTTCCTCTTTCTATCCGTGCGTTTAGAGTACCAGCATGTTCATGCTGCTCCTGAAACAAATTTTACAACCGAGCAACCACCTAAAAGACTGAAAACCAGCACAGTGTCAAAAAAAATTATCCGTATAACAATGTCAATAAGTGTCTGTGACCGTTTTGTACATACATTACTCACGTGCATCCAAGCTATTCGGCAAGTCAATGCATTGTAAATTCCTCCGCTCCGACATTTGCACAGTATTCCATTACAGAAGATAGTATGTACACAGTCTTCAGCACAGCACGTGGTTTTATTGGTCTGACTGACACCCTCCAGAATTACACCTAAGCAGCTGTGATTGGCCGGGACAGGAGGGCTCCTCTTACAAGCACGTGTGCGTCTGCCGGAGGAAATAAACGCAGGTCTGATAAGCAGCCAATGGGCTATTCAAGATCCCTGCATGCCTATAAATGGCAAAGATAATCAATACTTTTGGACCTTCGCTGAAGAACAGGGTCGGAGCGCAGAATCTGCCTGCACGCATCTTACAAACTTTACATGCAACAATGCAAGCAAAACAAGACGTGACACAAACACAGCCACACTGAAATTCACACACGTAACTGCACAATGCACAAACAAAATCCTTTAAAGGCCAGAGAACTTCTCATATCGCACTTCCTTTACCTGAACTTGCTCACGCTTTCCCAAAAACAATGGCACTCATTCAAAAGGAGAGGTGGGGCGGCTGCTAGGCTTACACAATGCCATTTCCAGACCGTCTAAAACAGACCAGCTGCTACAATAGCTTTCATAGATCTTTCCAGATCTCAGGCCCTGTTAAAACGTAAGAACATAAATCAAAGAACCACGCACCTCTAACGGTACAACCTCCAAAAACTTTCAGCTGCTCTTTCAAACAGAGGAGTCTTTGAGTTTGTAAAAGGTTTCTTAGAGCGTTTGGTACAAACCAAAAGGGATAAAGATACATGTCATGCTCAGAATTTAACTCTTATTACTGCACACTGCAAAGTATGTATTCTTCTTAATGTGTGTCAAAAACGGAATGCAAAATACGTTTGTATTATGCCATAAGCATTTCAAGAGTCACATGACCTTACAATGCATGTTTAGAGTTATAATCATTTTTAATTCAAAATCAAAAAAAAAAAAGTAAAAGTTGCAGTTGCATAGCAAATTGTTAGTCAAGAGAGATTTAACTGTGGTTGATAATAGACCCAATGCAGTTATCACACACTTAGTACAGAGAGATACATATAGCATGCAACATCCTAATGCTGTATAAAGATTCATCAGTGCAATTCTATTTATATAAATAAACACAGTGAAAATATACTGGTCTTTGTGCACTGTCTTGAAAAAGATGCTATTTGCAATCAAAATAACCACCAAAACAAACAAGTGCATAGAAATAAGCATTAAAATAAGCCTTGTCATAAAATGTAGCCCACCTAAATACACTGCAGCAGACTGAAGTTCTTCAGCAAAACTTCCCTTCCTCAGAAACAACTGAAGTGAAGTTTTCTATTTCAAATCCAGCAAAGGGAGTCAATGCATTTTTCAATGCACTTGGCATATGGACAGCATCCACTTTTATATTTGATTTGGTTCACTTTCAAATCAAAGCACTTGGGAGTTTTCTTTCCCATAACTGAGCTGTGGATGGTTTGTGGAGCTATTGTGCAATGACTTGCCTTCTTCTCAAGTTGCCTTCCTGCACGTTCTTGACTCACAAACAAGCTTGCGATTATCTTTGCCCTCTCTGTCCACTGCTGTTGTGATTGCTGTCCTAACACATTGGTAAACATGCTTATGTTTAATAATTAATAACAATTATCTTAAATCTCGATAATAAGACTATGATGTCTAAATCAACTACAAATGTGAAAGCCAAAACATCGATTTTAAAAGCAACTTTAGATTATCATGAAAAACGTGTTTGCTCCAAAACAGACTTGTGTACCTATTCAATGTTTGCATATGCTATCACAATACTTTATCTTATAGTCCAAGAACCAACCAGTTTTAACCACTCAGCAGATTGAACTTCTTTGAAAGAAGTCAACAGTATTTCAGCAAACTGACAATAAAAACAAATCAATCTGCCTCAAAGTCCTTAATGAAGACATCAACAAACTACCTATAGAGCCTCTGATTTCCCCACAGCCATGGCTCTAAATCCATATCTCAATAGATGTACACACATGCTCTGTAACTGCTTCTGTGGCACTTTGAGCGTCCATACACGATAAGGGTGTGTGCATGTGCAATCATCCTGTTGCCAAATACTACGCCGTTACTCTGACACCATACCAAAGAACCAAAGAATCCAGCCAGGAAAAGCAGCATAAAAATACAGCACCAATACAAATGCATTGCAATGCCTGAGACAAAACCAGGCCTTTGAACGGTCTTCGCCTGCTGAAACCTGATATGCGTCGAACACACCTTACGCAGTCGGCTTTTCAAGATAAATTTGTTGCCATTGTAACTGCTATCTGTCTTCTCTCTAACGCTCCTATTAAATCACCACTGTCATAAATGTCTGTAATGAGCAGACATGTGAACACAGCCGTATGATCTCATTAAGAAGGTGTGCCAGCTACGCTAATGGTCTTAGAAGAGTTCAACAGACTGTCTGCAATAAGTCCTTCCCTGTGAAATGTTTTGAGTTTAGCATGCACAAAAATATCCTCTAAACTCAGCTCTAATGTCAAACTTGTATTTTTATATAAACTGCCATTGAAGGTTGGGGTTAGAAACATTATTTTTTTTGAAAAAGTCTTAAGGCTGCATTAGTAAAAAAAAAAAAATTAATAAGATTATAATAAAATATTGTCAATTATTATATTTATTTATATTATTTAAATATATATTTGTATATTATTTAAATATATATT
>JAUCNO010000279.1:15648452-15660252 GCA_032353835.1 Enteromius viviparus | reverse complement strand
TATATATGTATATTTATTTATTTATTATATCATCATTAAAATTTAATAAGTGTTTTCTATTTTAAAACTTCATTAAAATGTAATTTATTCTTGAATGTTCTCCATTAGTGTCATATGATCCTTCAGAAATCATTCTAATATGGCGGATTGACTGCTAAATAAAAAGTCGAAAAATTTTTTGTAAAATAGGATAAATGTTTTTACTGATTTTACTGATTATGCAATGTGTCCTTGTTCAAAAGAACAAAAGTTTCTGTTTTAAATTGACTTAGAAATTGTAGCATGTATCCGTTTATACGTTTTCTAACTAAAAATTATATATAAAAATTTTATTTTTCTGGTTAAACTTTGAAAAGCATCTACTGAAGTATTTTTTAAGAAAGAAAAAGTGTGCCTAGGAGCATTAAATACATGACTATGCAATATACTTGATGGTATCTTACAGAAATCATATGCTGCTGACTCAAATATAAATAAATAAAGTAAACATTTTTAATGACTAATACAATAATGTTCCTTTACATAAAACTAACCAAATGAGGGCAGCTTGTTCAATTGGATTTTGTCATTGTAAATCAGTATAAATATGGAAAGAACAGGCCAATTATTCAGTCCATTAGACAAATCAGGCAGATCACCAGATGAACATATTAGACCCAAAACATTAAGTCAAACAAAAGGACTTGTTCGGAGGTCGACAGGAAACCTGCATGCATTAAGAATGCATTAATAATTGTGGAAAACAAAGGCTCTGGATTTCACATGCCGCCCAAATAATGCCACGTTTGTCAGACACTGCACTAATTTTTGCCACACAAATACTTCAAAGCATTTCAGCCTTGATGAAAAACACACTAAACCCCACTTCCAGAGGGGCCAATGTAATCCCAACCACATACTATACCTCAGACCTGCCTATGTTCAAGACAAAAGCTTGTCCTAACCTGCTGGGTATTTCTTCCCCGCGAGAGGTCTGTATAAAAGCTTTCAGTGGTTTTGAGAGTGAGGTAAGGTACACCTTTCTGCTTCATACTTCCCTTTAGTATGCCACATGACTCCAGGATGAGTGGCCAAACAGGTTTTCTTAAGCTGTGTAAGCAGTCCAGTTGTCAAACTTCCCTCACAACAGCCCACTGCGTTCAAACAGGTGGTCGGGCTCAATTGTGTTTTATGAAGTACTCACTTAACTAGGTATATCCTCACTGCATTATATAAGGCAGCCATCAAAAGAGAGCTGCTGTAATTCTGCACGTTTCAACATGACGCCAGTTGCTTAAATCAATACTTTTGCTTGCCAAGTAAACTTAAAATGCCTGCCAAATAAACCAACCTCTTGATTGGACTGATAAGAGGAATTGTTTAAACTACTCATTAGAAACGGTCTAAGACTACGTGCTAGATTTCTGTGGCATAACTAAAATAACTTGTCGAAACACCAAAAACTTGTGTGTAATCACTATACAATTATGGTATGCCTCTGTATCACACCAACTCATCTAAGAGTCATTTACTGGTCAGGTTGGTGTTGAACTTTCCGGGTTGTGTACTTCAAAATGTATGTTTGCTTTAAACAACTTCACACATGTTCTGCAGCTCTCCAGTTGTTCACAGAGAAATGAAATCTGTGTGAACATCTGGAATGAAATAAGAAATACAATGTGACACTGCATTGACCCATCTAGAATAAAACAACAAACAGAAAAAATAGCAAATAGATAACAAAAGGACAGAAGAAAATTGCTGCGACCACAATCGAAACTACTCCCACCACCGCATCATCATCTGACAAATAAGTAAGAGGACATTTATCACATCTTTAACGGGATGTATGGCCTGGTTTTGACATGCCACTAACAGCTGACCAGCAAAGATAAAAGCCACTCTTTGCACTCCTGATCTGCAATTACCAAAAATGCAGAGCTTCAAAATGCTCATTCCACCTCCCCCATTATGGAAAAACAAGGCTTGCGGATCAGCCTACTGTTGGTAACAACTGACTTGTTAAAAACAAGCTAGGCTTCAGATCAAAAATTTGGCTGCAAGCTTGACTTCAGGAAGGCAGACTTGCACAGGATACAAAATTAAAGATTATATAAGTATGAGATTATATTTGTATGACTACTTTTGGTATAGATCATGTTTCTAAGTGTCTAAGAGTAACTCTAAGCAACAAGAACTAAACAAGAAAATAAATATACTTAATCTATTGTCAAAATGGGTTAAATTATTTCTGCATCTGGTGAGTTGCTGGCATTAACATCTTTCGCAGGGGCAAAGTTCAGAAGTGTAATCAAGTAGTTAAATATTATATGTTATTTGTCGCTTTAGTGTCTCACTCACCTCAAACAACTTACTATGACTTCTCAGGTCAACTTATGCACATGTGTTTCAACTAAATTACAGCAATTTGGTAAAATTGTCTCTATAGAAGTTATAGAATCATATTTTCATAATCAGCATGCATGTGTGGGCATATCCTCATAATATGGCTTATGATGGGTCTAATTCAGCATGTTTGCCTAAATTCTCATTTGTATGTAATTTAAAAAAAAGTCAGAAAGTCTTCTGAAATGTGACTGAATGAAAACACTATTTACATAACGTTAGGACCATTTGCTTTTTATATCTGAAGTAGCTTAAAACACTCTAAAATGCAAGGCAAATTAAAAAAAAGCTTAAATGCAAATTAATATAATAAATAACAGAGAAAACAGGAATAGGCCATAGTACCAAAAAAAAAAAAGAAAAAAAAAAGAAGTCGACAATAAAGTTATTAATTAGAGACCACAAGTTAAACATGAGCAATTTGCACTTGCTCATACCTTTTTTTTTTAAAGACGTTTTTGAAAATATTCAAATATAGATAGATAGACTAAAAAAGAAAAAAATATATCCAAAAATAATAAATGTAATATTGAGGCGTCTAACCTCATTAGCACTAAAGCTAACGTTAACTGACAGAAACGCCATCACATACATCTGCGCTTTAAAGGATAGAAAAATTTGAGCACTTAAAATGGTTATATGCACTTAAATGCACTTGAATAATCAATAAATTTACAAAAATAAGTCATTTAGAGTCTATAAAAGGATGTAGGACCTCTTTTGGGGGTGTTTAAATGCTAGTTCCGCTCAGCATATGCCAAACCGAGCCAACAGGGAAAAAACAAAGAATAAATGTTACATTTTCATCACTTTGGATGCAAGTTAAAGCCAGTGAAACTCAGTTAACGTCACATATTAAGGTATTTATGACTGACACGTAGGAGTTATAAGCCAAACATAAGGAAATAGAAAATTAAAAACTGACCTGAGCAAAAATAGGATAAAAGTCGAAACGGATCGCTGAAGGGGGAAGTCTTCGTCGCCTTGTGTCTTTACTGGGGTGAATTCATCTCATCTTGTCATAATTTTTAAGTCGTGTGTCCTTCAGGACTCAACGCTTCATGTCTGCGCGTGTGTGTGTGTGTTCAGATCAGGTTAGCGCGCGACGGGTACTGCCTCATATATGGCGAGCACGCGCATGAAGACGCGCGCGAGCGTGCACGAATCCACCCAGTACAGAAATGTGGAGCACCGCTTGGGATGGGCATGTTGGTGTGTGTTTTTTTTTAAATGACATAGTTTTAGTAATGTAGTAATAAACCATTAAAATTTACGAAAAAAAAAAATATATATATATAGGCTATATATATATATATATATATATATATAAGTAATTGTTGAAATAAATATTCTGTCCAGGAGGATGATCTGCTGATTTCAAAATATATATTTATATATACAAAAAAAACAAAATAGTGAAATTTAAACGTTTATGTGTGACCCATAAATTATTATTATTATTTATTTTTTTTTTAGATTCATGCATATACAATAATATACATCTGATAGCTGAATAAATAAACTTTACATTGGTGTATGGTTTTAAGACAGGACAATATTTGGTTGAGGGTGCAAAAAATCAAAATATTGAAAAAATCTCCAAAGAAAGTCCTTGGCAATGCATATTTCTAATCAAAAATTAAGTTCTTATATATTTATGATAGGAAATATAAAAAAATATCTTCATGAAAGATGATCTTTACTTAATATCCTAATCATTTTTGGCATTGACCATTTTGACCTATACAATGTATTCTATGGAAATACTCACATTCATTTTGTGGTCGTGGGTAACATTTATTTTATGTGGTTACTTATTTTTTTGTTTATTTATTGTTTTAAGCTTCTGTTTCAATAAGTAATTAAACAATACAAGTCTATAGCAAACTATCCTTGAATGACAAAAATCAGCAACTGCAAAAATCATTAAAGTTGTACAAATAAGGATACCATGATGAGAAATCTCACTTTCATTTTCTAATAAAACATAAGTTTAAACCATGAAATACACTTACATATGTGTATGTAATATAATATGAGTGGGTTAATATAGCTTTTGTGATGTAAAATATACAAATAATCAGAATCACGACACAAAAGAACATTCTTGAAATTTGTGCACATTTATACAATGCTGGAGGCTTTATCTGTGGGTTGCAACAGGGTTCAATTCTTTGAAGTCATCAGGTGCTTTAGGCATATATAAATAGACCTCTGCATAATTGAGGTCAGGTCTATTAGATTTCTGTCAGGGCGTCTCTGACAGACTGTTTCCATGATTAAAAATGTAACACTGCCTTGACTTCAGTTTACGCTGCTGTTATTTTATTTATATTAAAAGCTTGCAATAAAAGTGTAATACACAGATCTCACAGAGGACTGTAATTACATACACACCACTCAGTGTTTACATCTGTTGTTGTTTCTTTAATCATGGGATCATTAAACCAAGTACAACCATCTTTTGGCACTGCTTACAGATCATAGAATCCTATTATATTCCGTTCTAATTACACATTAATCACACACTGTTCTTGATCGGTCATTGTCACATTCCCTACTATGACCACCACCATTATTTTGAGTAGAATTATACATTTAGCAGACTTTACAATGGTATTTCAAGATCATATATCTCAGATATCAATCTTACCAGGATAGTAACATGCCCTCCTAGAGGTGGCAAAGCTTACTACAGCATAAAAAAACAGGATTTGCATGCAAATTTATGTCAATTTAACAATCTGTAGTAAATATAAACTCTTACTTGCACACACAGTTTCAAAAAAGATGATTACTGAAGGTAAAATGATTAACTAGATCATCAAATATCACTGTTAAAAGGCTATGGCAGTATGATTTCACTGCAGTGTCTCCACATTAACAGAGCTTAGGGTGAGATCATTGTAGATACTAAGACCTTTGATCTGGTTGAGCTCACGAATCCGATGTTTGAATTCCAAAAGGTGCGATTTGTTCACAGCCACTTTAAATTCAGTGTCAGTGCATAAGATCTTCATCTGAAATTAAAAACAAACTTAATCAGTTGCAATTGCATTGAACAGAGCATGTCGTTTTGACCAAACACGGCAGGAGACAAATGCATAACCTTGCCAAAGAGTTTTGTTGCAGTATTTTTAGTGATGCTATTTCAGGACTTCTTTTTCTGCTTTTCCACACTGACATCCAGTTATCTGATCTCTTTAAACACAACCAGGGCCTGACAGTAAATATTTAAGACATTTGTTTAATCTAAATAAAACCACTGGGATGAAAAAGAAACAAAATTGTTTGGTTCCATGCTCACCTCAAAAGGCTTTCCTGGGACAAAAGGGAAGGAGAGGCTCTGGCGCTCTTCATTGCCCCAACGCTTTCCAATCAAGCTGTTTCGTACAATCACTTGCTTTCCGTCTTCATTAAAGCGGGGGTTAAGATGAAGTGCAATGTCTTCACCTCTTTTAAAATCAACTGTCATACTAATTGAAAAAGAATATATAAGAATAAACATATAAAAAGCTTGTGATAACTGTAATATAAATAGTGAAACATGTCATGTCATTTCTTAATTTAACTTAATTTAATACTAGTTTTTAATCTCATTGTGAACAATTCATCAGTGCGCATTAATTACATGTTTGTCTTTGTAATCTTATCAAAATTGTTATGTACATTATCATGCATAATAGACATAACAATATTTAGGCCTAAATGTATTTAAACTGCATATAAAAGTTCCATTCAAATACCATTCAAATAATCATTTTTTGTTCTATTAAAACTAATAACAGTATCAAGTACTGATAATAATTAATAGTTATATAAGGGTGTGTTTCCCCTAATAAAATGTGTTTTAAAAACACAATAACCACGTTCATATATTTATCATAACTGAATAGTTGAATATTGCTAGTTCCACAGCTAGCCATATTTGAATGGTATTCATACTTATTAACTCAATGAGTGTGATTGTTTTTACAAAGAAAAATTATGCTGAATAATACGAATGGACGGAATTTAAAGTGCAATTCAATACACGAATCTTACATTTAGGCCAAAATATTAAAAAGTGTATGTACTATATCGTTGATGACAGATGGTTTCTAAATTGTTGTGTATTGTGTTGTTGTTCTTACTGTTTAGCGTTAGGTTTGACCTCTCCAACGATGGTGATGAGCATCTTGTTATAGGCACCACTTTGTAGCGGCAGGTTAAATGGCACAGTCTTTAAACAAAGTAAAAGACAACCGTATTTGACACAGAGCGTTCGCTTGACAAGAATCAAACAATGTGGAGTGTCACCAGCCCTGGGTATTTAAACTGTATTCTACAGAACAAACACTATGATGGTCGTACAAATCCAAGCAAGTGAAAACATCTTACTAGTGCTGCTGGAGCCTGGCCAGGAGCACCATAAGGGCCGGTTTGCGGTGCAGGTCCAGGCCACCCAGGAGCTGAAGGCTGCCCAGGCTGTCCAGGCCATGCTGGTTGGTTTGGTTGCCCTGGCCAGCCCGGTTGGTTTGGTTGCGCAGGCCAGGTGGGGTTAGCAGGCTGACCAGGCCAGGTGGGGTTAACAGGCTGACCAGGCCAGGTGGGGTTAACAGGCTGACCAGGCCAGGTGGGATTGGCTGGTTGGCTGGGCCATACTGGGCCTCCTGCCTGCTCATTATTTTGCTGTGGGAAGTCAAGGGCATCTGAAAGCTGAAATAGAGCATAAGAGAAATGATTACATGATATGTGCTGTATTACATTAGATAAATGGAATCACTAAGGGGATAAAAACAGTACTTACATCCATGATATCTGAAATCCAAACAGAGAGGAGACATTGTTAATTGTGCAAAAATAAATCTTTATGCAGTGGGCATAAAAATACCTTAGAAGATATGTTTTTTAAACACATAATTTTATTAAATGAATAAGCTATCCAAAATTGCTAATTTGCAAAAATTTCAGGCCGTTTAAGATGTAGATGAGTTTGTCTCTTCATTTGAATGATTTAGAGAAGATTCTGCATTGCATAACTTTCCAATAGACCCTCTTCAGTGAATGGGTGCCGTCAGAACGAGTCCAAAGTGCTGATAAAAACATCACAAAAATCCATAACACAATTAATGCCATGTTAAGCAAAAAGCTGTGTGGTTTTCATAAGGGAATTCATTGTTAAGATATTTTCAACTTCAAACCGATGATTTCCATCAAAACATGAGTCTTCTATCCATAACACTGCTTTCTCAATGCAATGAAAAAAGTCATCTTGTCTGAATCAAGATAGAAATGTGCACAGCACCATTTTCAAGTTAAAACTGTTCTAAACAAATATTTGGGTGGATTTTTAATGTGCAACGACAACATGTTCACTGGAGAAAGCATTATTATGGATTTTGGACTGGCATTTTTACCAGAAACAGTTTGAAGTTAAAACCAAGTTATGGACTTATTACAAACTTATCCCCTCACAAGAAGTTGATTGATGAACCAGTGAGTCGTGTGGTGGATTGGACTCTTATTCTGACGGCACCCATACACTACAGAGGATCCACTAAATGAGAATCATGCAATTGTAAATTTCTCCAAATCTGTTCTGTTGAAAAAACAAATGCACTTATATTTTGTAGGGTATGAGGTGAAATTTTTTTGGGTGAACTATTTCTTTAATGCACAAGGTCAATGCACATTCTACTAAAACATAGTCTCTAACATATAAAAAAGTTAATAAGGGTGAGTTTGAGTGATAAAAGTAAAGCCATTTATTGAAAACACCAATAAACTTTTATCAATGTATGTTTTAAAAAGGATATAAATTTATTACTGAATCCCTGGAGCACATTACATGCTCCCATGAGAAGATGACTCACTCCTACACTAAAACCACCCCACCACACCCTCTGAACTCTATGAATGGTGAGCCAGAGGGGATGCATGATGATTACAAAAGCAAACAATGTAGTATTATTAAAAACCCTGTGTGAATCCTAATAAATGCAGACTCTTCTTAACAGAGATGCATGTTAAATGAAAAAAGTTCCCTTATATTGGCTTAGAGTGCATTATAACTTAAACGGCTATCATGTTTCAGCTCCTAAAGTAAGAACGTGGAATATCTGTACAAAAGTTGTATCATTTCTACAACCTCAGATCAACCTTAACTATTCCCCTACAGCAAAAGTTTATTATTGTGCAACATGCATTCGATTGCCATTTGAGCACTGCAGGTTTAGACGAGTCTGTAGGCCTGTGGGTTTTCTTTCTTTCAAAAGTGAATGTAGAGAAACATTTAGTCAAACGTACAGGATGTTAGACGGATAGTGTAGGAAGTACGTATGCCAATGATTCATGTTAGCATGGTATTTATCTCTGATTTACTTTTTACTGAAAGTCAAAACATGAATTGAGGCCTGTGGATTTCACTTGGCCTGTGAATCACCCAAAACTAGCAAAAGTACTCCTAAACTGTATTTTTCTTCAAAACTGTTAAGATCAGTAAAACTCTTGAGATGTCTTTCATGTCAGCACGACAGAACCAGTTTCTGTTTGCATTGGCAAAACACATCAACCACACACACTGCTATGAAAACACAAGCACCAAATTCAAATATATTAACCCTAAACATGCTTAGAAAGTTTTGAAAATGAGGAAAAAGAGCGAAAAGAAGATATATACCTGTATTTGTGTTGTCGGTGTCGCACAGGTGGTTCTTTGTAGAAGCAGTGGGTCTACAGACAGGAATTCCGGGTGGAGTTCATAAATACACCCTCTCACTCCTAAAAAACAAACCCTCCCAGCTCTTCTAAGAAGAGGCCACACCCACACAATACATACAGCCTGGTTTCCATTGGGAAATATGATCAGTCAGAGGAGAGGCGAGACTAAGAATAAAGTTTTTAACAAGTATGCTGTACCGTTCTTATCCAATTAAGTCAATATTGATCTGGAGGTACCTCAGTTTATCTCTGGATTACACGTGTGTTTTAAGGAGGGGTTAAACAAAAGAACCCATAAATAAAAATAGGCCAAGTTGCCTTGGCAACTAGAAAAGGATTGTAAGATTTGTTCACAGTTCAAAACATATGTAGCGTTGCATAGTAACTGGGATTTCATGCTGTTTATATGCAATGGACACACCTATTTGTTCAGTTTTACTACATTTTCCCCACATTTTGGAATAGTACTGAAATAAATAAAAATGATAAATTGGTATTATGACCAAATATATTTTACAAACCTAAGTAATATTTTAGCTTGTTTAAATTCATCACCCTTTGCCTATATTGCAGCTTTAATTACTCATGTCAGTCAAAGGTATGTATTGTAGTGCATTATGGGATGCTTGTTAAACAGTATCGAAGGAGTTCTCATGTATGCAGGACACCTAATCAGATTAAATTTATAAACTTATTGGGTACATACATGTTTTTACCTTAAACATATTTTTAAAAATACCAATATTTAATTACATCTGTATTTAATTTCTGTTATTGCATTTATATTTAGACTGTTGACCCATCCCTTACACCTTAACGCAGCAATAAATCTACCCATCCCACCAAACCTATCCCTAACCTCACACATATCCCTCCTCAATATCAGCAAAAGTGTTTTGCAATATAATATCAACACAATAAGTACAAAGTACTTTTTTTTTTTTAATGTAAATATCAGTTAAGGCCACCTAATATAAAGGATGAGGAACAGACAAATTTTGTTTTAATAATGTATTAGAAAATGTTGAAATGAACATTAACTAAATTTAATAAATGACTTAGAGGTATTTTCCAATATACTTAATGTTAACTAATGTTATATCCACCATGCAAAAGCTCATTTTAATTAAATATATTTAATGGTCAAGAGAAACATTCAGTGAAGTGTATAGTTTTACTGGTACTGTATAGTGTATATATCACTGATTCATGTTAGCGTGGTAATGTTTATGTAATGTTTTTTTAATGCTGATTCACTTTCTACTGAGTTAAAGTCCAAACATGTTTTTAGAAAAGTCACACTGGTCACAATATGTTTCTACAAATGCAGATCTTAACTCTACATGAGTGAACTATGAAGTCATTATAATACATTTTACCTTATTACATTAAACATTAATGGAAGTCTGTATTTGTCATTCATGGCATTAAATGTTACATTTTATGCATAGAGCAATGAGAGAGGGCAAGAAGATGAATATATTTTTGATATTAATTTATATTAATTTATCGTTTAAAATCAATTTTTAACCAAAATATATTTCATATAAATCCTACTAGCTAAATAGCTCAGTCAAATTTACATTTTATTATACTGGTATACCATATTTTACAGTATTATATTGTACATTGAAGACAACGTGACTGAAGATAAGAAGAAACAATATAACATTTGTTTTCTAAAAAGACCATATCCATGGAGAAAAAAGTCTTCGTAGGATATAATCATCAAACACATTAATTCATTTCCATTCAGTGCAGTATTTGAAAGTAAATGCACTGCATAACCACTAGATGGCGTGGTTACTTCGTAAATAAGCATCAGTGATAGAAAACTGTATTAATGTGGATTTGTTTAAAGCCTTTGTTCAAACACATCATTTTCCAGACAGCCTTAAACGCCTCAATTTGGCATTACTACAAATCAAACACAGGCTAATGTTCATGAACAAAACTTCAATCACTCTTGTTTTTTTTCTAGAATGCGCAGCAACTTACAGCAAAACACATGCTTTCCAAAATTTCTGTATATTTATGCAAGATTTTTAACAGGAATTTATGCAGGATGTAATTTTGTACATAATGGTTCACTGGCATCTATAACAAATGCTTGGCTGGCAGGGAAATGTTTATAAGGAGCCCGAAATCTGTTTTATTAACACTAGGGGTCAATCAAGCACTGCAAAGCAGCGGGTTCAGAGGTCATAAGGTGAGATTGGTTGATGGGGTTAGGGGTCAAATGTGTGTTGACCAATATTGACAACTGATTAAGCTTGATAAGATAATAAGTACGAGAACCTAATAAACACAAGAACAATTCTCGGTGTGGATGTTTCTCTTTATCTTCAGTTGTTCTGAGTAAGCATATATAAAAAACAATGATCGATTTCTCAGATATTAACCAGTGTCTTTCATCAATGTCTTGCTTTATTTTTGTATCATTATATGTTGAAATTTGTGCTGTTGCATCCAAAATATGTGTGCACTGTGTATATATATTATTTATTTATAACTACAGACACATACAGTATGTATTTAGAAAATATTTACATGTTCATACATTTATATATTCATATTCTTATATTCTGTATTAAAAAAAAAAAAAAAAAAAAAAAAAATATATATATATATATATATGTCACGAGAGCAAGGCGAGGAGACGTGCGGGTTCATTTGCAGGCTGTTTATTTATCACACAGAGCAGAACAGACAG
>JAUCNO010000279.1:15592718-15628309 GCA_032353835.1 Enteromius viviparus | reverse complement strand
GATGCCTTCAGTGAGAATCTACCAATGTAAATGGTCATGAAAATAAAGAAAACGCATTGAATGAGAAGGTGTGTCCACACTTTTGGCCTGTACTGTATATATACGTATATAGGCTATATATATCCTTTCATTAGATATTAATGTAATTAAAAATGATAGATAGTACGTAGAGGTATAGCTTGACAAACAAACCATGACTATACTAATAAACTAAAGCAATCATATTAAATAAGCTATTCAAATCTTAATAGTCACAATCCCTTAAAGCAATCTAAAAAAGCATGAATTTAGATGCATAGACAGTCTGAGCATTATAATTTAGTCTCTATTATCTAGTCTCTAATTTAGTCTTAATTATCACTAAAACGCAATGAATGTGATATAATGCCCTATATTCCCACATTCCCTGCTGCTGCTCCTGTAACACATTAGGAAGGTTGAGATTTGAGCTTTGCAGTGTTGTACTGTGGTACAGACAGAACCAATTTATGTGTCCGCCTCAATTATAACCTGAATTAGTGCCGACAGGAGCTGCTGTGGGTGCAGTTCATATGGCGCGGACTAGAACACTTCACTGGTGTGTTTGAGCAAATGAGACTCTGGGTCGGGCATCATTTCAGGAGTGAGTGACTGAGAGAAAGGGATAATTGACTTGGACAGGCTTCACACTTAGTATGCCCCTGGGCGAGATAGGCACAGGGGTGGGGGGGATATCACACAGCATCCCTGGGATTCAAATTGTTACAGATAGTTTCTAGGAAGCTGCAATGTATCATTAACTCAGAAAAGAGTAATGAAGCACAGGAAAGCATCATGATGCTTCAAGAAGTCTGTTGATGTCTATTTTCCCTCAGCCAATGAGGTTTCACAAATCAAATGTGTCCTTGTGAACTAATGCTTTAATGACATTACATGGTCAAAAAGTATGCGGACAACCCAGTCTAATCATTTCCAGAAAAAACAATAACAAAAATATAATTTTGTTTTGGAATTTCTGTGTCATCTGGTGATGGATGACAGACCTAAATTACAGATGAATGCTTCAGACTGACCTTTCCTTCTGCCTTGGCTAGCCAGCAACAATGAGTCTTGATAAGACTGATGATGAATTACTAACAGTATGTTACTGATCAACGTATATATATATATATATATATATTATATATGTAGACTATAAGACAAGGATTAATTTTAACAGCATGCATGGCTATTTATAAGTAATTCTTAGAAATATAAGCAACGTTTAAGCAGTACTAACTAACATTTCTCAATGTTTCTGCGATACATATACAGGTGCTGGTCATATAATTAGTATATCTTCAAAAAGATGATTTATTTCACCTTATTATTCCATTCAAGAAGTGAAACTTGTATAGGCCTAAAATATACATTCATTTCAACCAGACCGATATACTTCAAGTGTTTATTTCATTTAATTTCTTTGATGATTATAACTGACAACTAATGAAACCCCCAAATTCAGTATCTCAGAAACATAGAAAATATTACTTAAGACCAATACCAAAAAAAAAAAGGATTTTAAGATGGGAAGAGGGATTCTCTTCAGGGTGCGGTTATCCCTATTGCTTGTACACTTTTTTTCTACCACATATTTTCCTTCCCTTCGCCTCTCTATTAATGTGCTTGGAGACAGCCTCTTTTGCAATGACCTTGTGTCTTTCCCTCCGTGTGCAAGGTGTCAACGGTCGTCTTTTGGGCAACTGTCAAATCAGCAATCTTCCACATGATTGTGTAGCCTACAGAACTAGACTGAGAGACCATTTAAAGGCCTTTGCAGGTGTTTTGAGTTAATTAGCTGATTAGAGCGTGGCACCAGGTGTCTTCAATACTGTTTTTTGTTTTTACACAGGTTCCAGAATTTACAATTTTCTGAGATACTGAATTTGGGTTAGGGCTAGGGTTTTCATTAGTAGTCAGTTATAATCATCAAAATTAAATTAAATACACACTTGAAATATATCAGTCTGCGTGGAATGAATGTATACATTATACAAGTTTCACTTCTTGAATGGAATTAGTGAAACTTTTGAAGATATTCTAATTATATGACCAACACCTGTGTGTATATATATATATATATATATACTCAAACACACACAATTATGATAATATTAAAACAATTAAATACTATTTTTGCACAGTCAACAGAAACTCAGGCAGGAAAGTCAGATGCAGCTGACCCATATTCCCGTCAAACATTTAATGCCACTAGACAACATGGGAACCCTGAGGATCAGTCATAAGACAGATGGACAAGGTAAACATTTGCTATTTATTTGAATACTGGTACTGCTAATATGCTGGGAAAAATTATGATAAAATTGTGTGCTTTATAAATGTGCACTACACAATTTGAAATTCAATATCAGACTTAAATACATAGTCTCCAAGGGCCGGTTTTCACGGATAGAAATTAGATTAAGCCAGGACTAGACCTTTGCTAATTTAGGACTTTTAAGAGACGTGTCTAATAAAAATGCATGATCTCTGAGTATTTTAAGACCAAACAATGGCAATAATGTATTTTAAGATATCTCAGTGCAAGCCTTTTCCAGTTTAACTTTTATTTTAATCTAGCAAACTGCCCTCAGATGTTTTGGCAGTGTTATTGTGTATTATGATGCGTGGAACTTGATTCATCTTCCCACATTTTCCAGGTGCTGTGGCTGGCCTTGCATCACCAGATACAGAGAAGTCCAGAAAGGCCAACCAAATCCGTAAACAAGATGCTTCCTGCTTCCTCCCTGACCTACACAGGTTTATTTTTCTGGCCGTTTGCTTGACACTTGTCACATACAGTGCAGAATGTCATCATCTCTTCTCACTGCTGTCATCCTGTGCTTTTTTTAGCAGTGGTCAGATGTTCGGGAAACGGGCTGTGATCGACAGTCTGAGGTTAGGAAGGCTGCCCAAAGGAAGCAAAACTCAGGTTGTCAGGAGAAATGTTGCTTCTACAGACAGCCTGAGCAGTGAGGAAAAGTATGTTGCAGAAAGAACTTCTACATATCTTTCTCTGTCGTAGCAAGATAACTCAGATGCTGATTTCCTGCACCAGGTTTCATCAAAGTTGACTCAAGACTCCATGCAAGTGGAGGACGAGTCCACAGATGTTTGTCGTCAATCATCTCACACGCTGCAGTCTTATGACAAGCCAATCAAGCCAGACAAAAGCACATGAAGAGCAGGAGATGATGAGCAGGCCATTTTCTGTGAAGCCATGTGCCTGAATAAGCTTTGTGCAATTCACTATTTCAATTGTACAATCTTTAACTAGTTAAAAAAAATGCATTTAATAAAAGATACATAAACACTGGAAAACAAAGACTTTTTTTCATATTTTTATAGCTATATTCTGAAATATTACACTAAAGTTATTTTAATATGAAATTCTTTTCTATTGAAGAGATGGCATTTCTGATTTCTAATTGCATTGTGTGTGGATCGGATTTTTATTGATTTGATTTATTTAATAAATTCAATTTGTAATTTTGTTAAATTCCAAATCAATAAATAATATTATTTAGTGCTTTATAACAATGGAGTGTTTAATTTTTTTTTATTAAAGTATTTATTTATTATTGTTTTTTAATGTTTATTATTATTTTACATACAAAATACATATAATACAAGGCGAGATTTGTTTGTATGAAATAAGGCAACAAAACATCCACAGTAAAAATTCAACTCAACAACTTGTGTGCTTGACACTGATAATGGATGAAGTCTTTGTATATTTCAAATAAATCTTTGCAGTGTTTTTAATAGTCCATCAGTGCAGGTCTCGTCACGTCCTTAATTCCTGAATCCCATCAAATTGCCTCAAATGGAAGCGACTTTCAGTGTGTCGGACCATTGCACGCAAGGCAACAAATCCAAAAAGAGCCTGAAAAAACTCACAATATTTAGTATTAAATTTCTTTAAAACATTTAAATAATTAGAATCTAATACTGATATAGAAATATACATAGATTCATACCTCTGAAAAAATAAATAAGGCCAATATAATATGAACTCCTCTTTCCAAAGGTTGAATGAGAATAGCCTCATTGAAGAGCTGGAACAGAATCAGGGGAAACTGGAGCAGAAGAGTCAGTAGCCAGAAACCAGCCAATTCTGGAACCTGTGTAAAAACAATATGGGATGATTAGGGGGAAACAATCATATTAGATACCTTAGGTAAATAGGGGTTACCTTTTCTTGCAGATTTCCAACATTGCCCAAGTAGAGTCTGATGGCCTCAATCAGGGTCATTAAAATAAGAATTGTGCTCAGGATGAACTTGTAATAATCTACAAGAGCTGGGTACTAAATGAAAAAAAGCATAATTGTTAATTATTAGCAGTAATATCCCAGAATGTGATTAAAGAGCAATAGTCGGTCAGTTATTCCAGACTGAATGGTTTAAAAAGATTAGGTAGTGGAGAATCACCTTTAGTTGTAGCATCACAACCTCACTGATCCACCAGAAAGGAAAGAACCACATGTTAAAGTAAAGTGACATCTGAAGCGGGAGACTTGACACTACATCCTTATCTGGTGAACAAAGAACAAACAGTGATGGAAGTTCGATTCATATTAGCGAATCGGTTCTTTCGAACAGTTCGTTAATGTCATCTTTGTATCGCTGTTATTTACATATTTTACCTGAAAGAGTAAACGTTTAATTTAAAGTTACATACTATTTAAACACCTGCTTTGTATGTCAGAAATTGAATCGTAAAATATTTTAATTGTAATCTTATGCTATTTCATTAACGTATTTTTCAGGCATTCACTTTTTTGTTGTCGGTTTTGACACAAACCGATCGATTTCTAAATTAATTGTTCAGACCGGTTTGTGAACATGTTTAATAGATTCATTAAAAGATTCGACTCAAAACAATGAATCGATTCGCTGTTGTTTAGGTAACGGTAGGCACGAGTCAGCTCAGTCTGAGTCACAGGAAAAGAATGCTACCAACCCCGTTTAACAGTGATATAAAGCATTAGTGCATCTGTAAATCAGGTAAGCAACATGTGGTGTTTGCTAACAGAAGCCACACTAACGGTAACGTTACGTGACGCACAAACTCGGCTAACCAGATGAATTAGCCCAGCAGCTAGCACCTATAAACAAAGTCACCATTTCGCCAACTTAGACGCGACGAGCTTACTCTGGTTCAGAAAGTCAGCGTGCTCCTCCGCAGAGGGTTGTGTTCGGCTTTGGTCTACAAACACGGTTCTGGAGAAATCTCCAAGCCGTCTCCGTATGGGTCCAGGGAGGTCCATAATGAGAGGAACAGACGCGAGTCCGTAGCAACGAAGGCGGATCTCATCCCATCCAGTTGTGACGGGGTGTGTTTTTACTCTCTCTCGCACACTGCTCAGATTAACCCGGGTTTTTTTGGAGTGTATGATGAGGAAGGAAGGTACATTAGGAAGGTGGGTTAAGATGAATCAAGTATAGTGTTATATCTTTTGCAATTAATTAAGTTATGGAAACTTATTTTTTTCAGGAAACTGAATTGTGAGTTTAGGTCTGTAATTCTGACTTTCTTCTCAAGATAGTTTTTATCTCGCAATTGAGGAATGAACTTAACAATTCCAATTCAAAGAAGGAAATGGAATTGGAATTGGAATTAAACAACATGTTTAAATCAAGACCAAAACATTTGGTAATCATATATTGAACTTGAACGTATTCAGAAATTTATCACCACTGTCATTGAATTATTAATTCATAATGTACTGTTCTCATTTTTATTTACTTGCATTTGATCAACTCTATTTCGTAAATTGCTTGATATTTGTAAATCAACATAAATAAAGTTCAAATGTATGTCTTTAAATGCAATGACAAATAAATGCTCAGCAATAAACAGAATTCAGTGGAATTCTTCCTGAATTCCACTTCCTGTAATTCCAATTCAATTCCATTTCCTTCTTTGAATTGGAATTGTTGAGTTCATTCCTGAATTGACCCCAACCCTGGTGCCCTTACAGTATCATATATGGTAACTAATTAACTAACTTAATTAACTAACCACTACTTGATAGTGCCTGTTCTTACCCACACTTGTCTGTATGTACAGACTATATATGTATAACTGTTAAGAACAGCCTTGTTTCTTATTTGTTATCATGTACATGCACTTCAGGTTCACCTTGTTTTACCACTTGTTTGCCTGAACCAGGGAAGTACACATGCTGTAAAATAAATTGATACCTATATTACACATCTGAATGGTGTGCTATTACATTTCTAAACAATCAGATGCATGATTTTCACCTTATGGATGTCAAAACAGAAGAAAACATCCCACAGGTTTGGAGAAGCTGAGCCGTATCTAGAGACTAGAATATCATACTTCGTATCTATCATCAAGCTTACTAGTAAGCACCTAGCAACCACCCAGAACACACTAGCAACAGCAAGCAACCACCCTGCAACAGCAATATTTGTTCTGATGCTGTCTGAAAGTTATAGACATTACACCTAATAATGCTCCATAAACATTACAGTATACTGTAAGTTATGCTAGGTACAAAATAATGTTAGTGGAACATCATTTGTAGTTTGAGGTGTGAATTTATTTACTCTAGTGCATGATTAATAAACATATATTTTGATGTTTGCTCTGGCAGAACCTGATTTCACCAAGTGTTCATGTGGTTTTTTTAAGGCTTACAATCAGTGTATGGTGCTTGTACATCAGTGTCATTCATCTATCATTTCGTCTGAAAATATGTTGACCTAGGTACACATCTAGCTCAGCAAATATCAATAACTCACTTCTGTTTAACTCAACTTGTAGAAGCAAGCTAAAACGGCATGTTTGGATAAACAACATCTTATAATCTAACATTTGCTTTTCTTCGGTTCGATTTAGGATAGTGTTTAGTTACGCAACATTTTATTTCCAAAATACCATGATGCATACTGTAACCAATCTAATTAAAGATTGCTAGATTCACGTACATCTGCTTCAGATAAAACTGAATGTGCTTTTAGCACCACGCACTTTAAATGTATTGCAAAACGTCCAAAAAGCAAAATATTGTCATATTGCAAAAATGTTATTGCAGGCACACTTTTTCAAATTTAATAGTTATCTTTCATCATGTTCGAATAAAGTGAATGATGTAGCATTTAGAAATTAGCATTTTAAACATATTCAGCATAATACATTAAAATATTACAAATGATTTTTCCTGAAAACATTAAGAAAACACTCTCAGAAACGTTCCAAGTCTAGTGCACTCTGAAATCTGAACTCTAAACATTCTCACAACCATAATGGAATGCTCAGAAAACGTTTAAAGATTCTAAATTGTTTAACAGAACTCTAACACCTCCTGATAAGCTGCTAACATCAGTAGGTTAACTGTGGCTCTGGTTAACACTCATACAGGGGACAAGTATAAATGGTTTACACATATCAAGAATATCAAATGCAGAGGAATGAGAATAATTCATTATTAAACAATGTGCAACAGAACAACAGCTGCTCCTCTCATAATCAAGCACAAAAACCTTTTTGTGAGCACATACAGTATATCTATGGTTTATGCCAGAGCACCTAGAGCTTTTGACATATATACTGGTGTGGCAATAATGAAAAGAGCTTTCTTTTAAGAAGATCAATCAATAAACTGATACGTTCCAGAAAATACTGTTGTTTACAGCTGTTTGGAGGAGAGCTATAAAGAGGAGTAAATGAAAAAGGCTTTGGCTTGATTTATGAACTTAGAGGGGCTTATAAAACATACCTTTACAGTGATTGCAGTCGAGGCACATGAGCAAGGACACATGTCATGCTGTTATTCCTCTGGAGCAGACGTCCTTCAGCACTGATCACACAATCACTGCTGCATGACATGTGACATATGAAGGACACATTCTATAAATGAAGATTTTGCACTTGATGAATAGAGCTTTTTAAGTCAATTTTTGGCTATCTGTTGCTTTAATTTATAGGAAAAAAAGGAATGCCAGTATGAAACTTCATTTCACGATGTAATGTACTTTGAGCTGAATTGAGAGTGAAACGGAAACAGGCAGACAGAGACAGATTGAAAATAGAGCAGGTTAAGATTGCAGTTCTTATCTTCCTCAAGAGGAATTTAAAGACCTACCTCAGATAAACTCTCAGAGATGGCAGCACTGCATCCTGGAGTCCGGCTCATCCGCTCCAGCACTTCGACCAGAACGTGACATGTGGCATCTGACAAAGATATCAAGTAACATAAATAACAATGTAAAACTACGTTTTCCAAGTCTCAAAAGAAACAGAGAAGAGTTTACCAGGATGTCAAAGTGGTTAAGAGCCAATGGATTTCATAGATTATTCAACACCACTGAGTAACCGGGATGGCCAAGTGGTTGAGGCATTGGACTTAAGATTCCATGGATGCATGTCCTTGTGGGTTTAAACCCCACTCCTGGTAGCATGTTATGGTTTGTCTTACGTAGCCAGACCTATGTAATGACAGCAGAAGGTCTGCTTTGAATGGCCAGGGATTGCTTGATGGGCCAAATAAAGTCAACTAGAATGGCAGAATGGTTAAGACATTGAAATTACCAATAAACGACTGTTCTCATTGGTTAGAACCCCACTTCTGGTAAAATGTTGTCACATTTAAATAGGTGCTACCAAAAAACTAGATTCTCAAAGTGGTTGGGAAATACATGCATTAGAAAAAAGGGCGTTTTAGAACGTGATTAAAATCAGAGCGCAGAATATGCTGCAATAAATTAGCAGGCGTTAAGCATGTATACAAAGTGACCAGGATGGCTAAGGGTGTACTCACACTAGGCAGTTTGACTAACCGGGTGCGGTTCGTTTAGCCATCCCTGGCCCGCTTGGAAGAGGTGTGCTAGAGCATGTAGTGTGAGCGCTAGCAGTGCTGGAGCACGGAACAGGATGTGTGACGTCCTGTTTTTGCGACGCTCCAAAACCAACAAAAGCGATAGACCTGTTTAACAATAGGCTGTGAGAGGGCTGTGGACCACCGCAGACCAAACGACTCAAAATTACTATCCTCCATTGCGTTCAGCGAGAGCAGCACTCATACTGTTTTGCCAGAAACCATCGCAGCATAATGACGTAAGCGTGCTCCGGCACGAATGCTGAAACCCTATGTGAGTGCAGGCCAGAGGGGGAGCGGGGAGGAGGGGTCAATCATACTCTGCCCCGGTTCATGGCAACCATGCCTAGTGTGAGTACACCCTAAGTGGCTAAGGTGTTGCTCTTAAAGGTCCAATAAACAAATGTGGTTTGACCTGTAGTCCTGGTAGGAAACAGTGAATTTTAAATTTAGTATAGAATAATACATTAATATAGTATAACATGCTTTTGTTGTGAGTAGGACAATCACATGTTGAACTGTGCTATGTGGTTATAACAAGATTGATATAGAAACTGTATATCTGTATGATTGTTAGCCTTTTAGCAGCACAAATCATCAAACCCAATCAACCAAATCCATTGCTAATATTACTGATGTAATTAATTACAGCTCTTTCACTTTCCTGTTCAGTTTTAGCACCCCATTCGTCCAGCAGTGAGACGGAGGTGTTTACTGTCTGTTCCAGGTGTTGTTACGAGGGCCAGGCCGGGCCAGGCCTGGTTAGAGCGAGGGGCCACCCTGGATAGCATAAACAAACAGACCCCAGAGAGCCCGCTGTTTTGATAATGTCCATGATTAGCTCAGGTGCTGGGTTATGACCCTGCCAGACCTACAGTCCTGGCGGGGGCTGCGTGTGTTTTCCTTTTTTTCCGACAAGGAAAAGATGCAGCTGCTTTTGCTAGGCCGGATCCCCTGACACAGAACAATTTAAACAGACTGAATGGAAATGAAAATTGTAGTTTTGTAGCATTTAGTTCAAGTGACATATGCCAATATACACCTAAAACTGCACAAAATATAGTTCATTTAAAAATAACTATTTTATACAAAGCTATAAAGTGTGTGACAATCTCAAAACTTTTGATGGTTTTAAAAAATTGCATACGTCCTGCCTCAACTTCCCCTTTTTATAATAAATAATGGTTTTGATATGTGGATATTCCACATCATTCACTTAATAAAAAAACAATCAGTACCATAAACTTAACGCCTAACAATTTGGATGTCTCCCTAATTTACACACCTGATTTAGACAGCTCATTGAGAAATAGCTTCATGAACTCAAACAAGTGTGTCAGTTAAGGAAGACATGCAAAATGTGCAGAGCAGTGGATCCCGAGTAACAGAGTCGATATCTATCTAGATTTATAGAGCTATAGCAGTAACTCTACAAAGATTTGACAGTAGAATAGAGTGATTGACCAATCAGATGGGTCTCTGTGGTATAACTGATACTGATTGGTCAATCACTCCATTCTATGTTAAAATCATTGGTTAGTGTCTTCTAAAGAGTATTGACCAATCACTATGGTAGGGTATAGCCTCTCGTATCACTTTTTTCTCACATATTATATTTCTAATATATTAATCTAAAACGTGTATATGTTTGGTGTTGGTTAAAGAACATGCTAAAAGTGGAATCCATAATGTCCATAGTAATCTTTATTTTAAAGCTTTTACGTTATCCTTTGCTTGCTCTATGCACATTTAATAAAGTTTTTTTTCTATTTTAGAAACATTTAAAAAGAAATAAACATCTAGTGAGCCAAAAAAAAAGGATAAAAATAACTCTTTCTGTTTGATGAAAGAATGAATCAATATACACAAACCACCCAGATCGCAGGAATCAGATGTGGGGTGAGTACTGCTGGAGGGAATGTAATGTCTACCCACCACCCTCTGTTTCTGCAGACTGAAATGAGAAAGAAAGAATGGGCCGTGAGTTTGGAGTTAGTGTTGTGCTCACAGACCAGCTGTGTAAATCTCTCACTGTCCTTCTCAGGGGGAGCACAGACTCATTTTTAGAAACACTGGTATTCCAGTAACTTAAGTGCATTCTTCAGGCATGTAACTGTATAGAGATCAAGAAACAAAGACTGCGATAGAGCGCCGTTAAATCCCAGTTCAACACAGGCTGAAGCTCTCAGGTGGCCTGAAATAGGTAAAGAGGTCGTTAAGGAAACAAGGAGGCTGCGCATATAAATAGCTTGAGTTATTGGGTTTCCAATAAACCAGTTCCCTTCTGTCTGTCTAACTCATCTTCCTCCATCCCTGTGTCATTTATCGGAAAAGAAGTAGAGTGTTATATTGATTCGCAGCACCCTGCGGTAAGAGAACCCTTCCCCCATGACCTGTCAGGTATGACAGACAAAAGAAACCAAAAAAATAACAGAAAGAATTAAGCTCATGCTGAGAATTACTCGTCTACAATATCAAGAAATCATTCGCACCAAAAAGCCACCGCAATTACCCAAGGAGAGCCCTCAGAGAAGATAATGACTGCTTGTGCTTCAAAGGCGACTATCTGGCCCCCCTTTCAATGAGATCCAGCAGGGTTTTTGGGAGATGGACAGGGTGAAGCCCCCAGCCAAGAGTGCTGCCCCTGCTGATGGAGAAGCCATCGAAGAGAAGGAACAATTGAACACTCATTAGCATGGCAAAGGTCTGCTCATTACAAGGAATCATTAGAGCTGCTCTCAGATGAAAGGACTGTTCGGACTCCACATAAGGAGGTGTCTAAAGAAGTGGTTGGCAGAAACGAGGTTAGGGTAAGAAACGGAGAATAAATCCATCCCCCACCCCATCAAATTATTTTGACATGTCTGGTCTGACAACAGATGCTATAAACCGTCAATAAACATACCAGTCAACATATTAACCATGAAGCTAAAAAAGCTTATACATTTTTTTTAATATAATTTATATACCATATTTATTATTTTTAAAATATAATACACTTTAACAGTTTTATATTTATTTAGGTATAGCAATATATCTTTATATGTTTATTTATTTTTTTTATTTTATTTTACCTTTACATTTTAGCTGAAGCATGGACAATTTAGGGATTAATTTAATAAAATGAATTTTGTAAAACATTTAATAACCCAATATGACAACTTACCACATAATGTGACATCACTGCCCTGCTGTTGAGACATATATTGTCACAAAAGGTCAATCAAATCTTCAGTCAGCTGAATGTATTAAAAGCAGGAATGTTTAGTCGTTTTTTTTGTGGCCATGACTTTTAATGTACGTCTAAAACAGAACTTTTAATAATTTGTTAAAGTAAAATGTGACAACTAGCCCCAGTCTCTCTCAGATGAAAGAACATCTATATCCTAAAAAAACAAAGATATGATTTTATTTCTTGTTTTCAGCACTGAGAATAAGATGCCACATGGAATTCTAGAGTTGGACACACAAATAACTAAAATAATACTTTTGGATTTCTTGCTAAATTTATGGTTAAAGTGGTCGAGAGATAAATTACTTTTCTTTGGTAAACTGTTTGCATCAGTTTTTTTCATTCAATTATGCCAAAAAAGGTCAGTCTATTGGTCTTCCATTGCAGTTTTAACCTCTTTTATGTTGCATTCCTAAAAAATCATTTAAAAATGCCCTTTTTATTTGCCAAAAGCCATTTTTTACTTTCATCCAGTGCTTTGAGAGTATTGATTTTGGACCCTGCGTGTACACACAGACCACCACTGCCACAACCACGAAAACGCAGCAGTAATCTCCTTCCCCCAGAGCTGCAAAGTCATTATCAGCTGTCCAGGTCTTACTTATGAGCTCCAAGCTCCCAGGAGACACTGAAATAAGTGTGCTGGTCAATGGGGGAGGTGAAGGCCGGTGGGGTCCCGCTCCTAAACGAGGGGCCGAAGAGGAACAGAGAGATTCAGAATGATGAAGGAGTCTTTGAAGAGCTTGAGATGGAGGGATGATGGCTCTTTGAGGTCTGCCTGGGCACTAAAGGGCTTTTGTGTCAAAACCTCCTGCAAGAACAGTTCACGTTACTGCAGGACAATGGCTGGTTAAACTGTGCACAGAAAGAAGTTAATCCACAAAGAATAGGCCGGTGGCTAGTAAAGCTAGTGACACAGGGCCTGGAGAAAAGCATTAGTCAATAAAGCACTAATTAAAGTGTTTGCTTGTTGAGCCGTGCAGAAGGCGATCAAAGCCGAACGCGGTCATGTCACAAATAGGGAAGATGCTTAGGGGGACGCGTTCATTCCACATTAAGGACGGATAAGAACACACACTGAGCAGCTGCACAACTTGTTCAGAAATCCAGTGTTTGGAGTTATTTTAATTAGGAAAAAAGATACATTTTAGGTTTGTTGCAGTGGTTAAGATGTATGTGTAAGGTGTACCTGAAAAAGAAAGTGACCAGGATGGCCGAGTGGTTAAGGCGTTGGACTTAAGATCCAATGGATGAATGTCCTCGTGGGTTTGAACCCCACTCCTGGTAGGCCTATAAGAATTTTAGATGCACCGTAGTAATGTGGCTGTGTAATAGAAAGCGGTTTTCTTAAAATTGTTTCTGAAATAACTGTAAAGGCAAAGGAAGGGTTCATTGCGTGGCAAATTGATCAGGTCACCCTTTGTCCATTGACTTAAGATCCTATGCCTGGTTTCAAACCCCACTCTTGGTAGAGCAATGTGAAATTTTAACAGAATATAATAATGTGACTATGTTGTTGTGTATTAAACAACTTTGGTTTCTGGAAACAATGGCTCAGCTGTAAAGGGAAAATAGCGGTTTACTGCACCACAAAGAGTACAGGATGGCTGATTGGTTAAGGCGTTGGATCTAAGATCTTTTCCCAATATGTTTAAACCCCACAAACTGGTTTCCTACAGTAGTTTATACAATAGGGCAACCAGGATGGCCGAGTGGTTAAGGCGTTGGACTTAAGATCCAATAGACAAATGTCCTCGTGGGTTCGAACCCCACTCCTGGTAGATTAATGTAAATTTTAAACAAAATATAGTAAGAGAAATGGTTTACTCAAAATTGGTTCTAAAGTAGGTGTAACACAAGAGTTCTTTGTGACACAAATGGCTGTGTGGTTTAAGTTTCAAATGCTTTCTGATGGCCAGTGTTGGGACTAATGGGTTACAAAAGTAATGCATTACAGTAAATTACTTTTTACTGTAAGGCATTACTAATCAAGTTTCAGTAATATTTTACTCTGTACATGTTCAGTAACGTTTGCGTTACAACACACTTTTAGACTAAATTTTATTGTTCAAAAAACCTTGTATGTGTGACGTGGTCAAGCGAAGGTGTATTTAGGGCAGGTTTTACAGGAGTGTTGCGAGGCTACTGGCCCAACAGTGGAAATGCAGCATGATTTCATCCTCTGTGTTCCAGGTATGAGGCTATTAGCTCCACCCACCTCGCACTGGCCTGTGGCTCGAGCCTGTCTATTTTCTTCTTCTACCAAAGCAGCTTATACTGTTTCATCTAATAAAATAGTTCAGTTTTGTGTGTAATGGCAAAATAATTATATTTTTATAATTTGTTTAGTTTTTTTATTAGGTTAATAAAAAAAAATGAATATAAGTTTTCGTTTTTTTAAAGCAGTGACAATGTGGCCAGTGCTGATTATAAACATATATCACTCACTGTTTACTATGCATTGATAAAGCATAAAAATAGAAAAAAGGGGTAGTTTCTGAGTAGGTATTGCTGTTCATGTGTGACTGGACCATGCCAGTTGGATCTTAATACCAGGTGTAAATAGAGCAAAAGTGTTTTGAAGTATTCTGTTAAGGAAACAGCAGAGTTTTAGTGTCACACAGTGATAGAGCAGTGTGAATTTTAAATGGAATATACTGATTCTACTCTACAGGTACATGTGGTGATCAACAAAGAAGCTAATTGGTTTCTCCACGTGCCTCCAAAGCAACCCTTTGCTCCCAAAAGTCACCGGGATGGCCGAGTGGTTAAGACGTTGAACTTAAGATCCATGTTCTTGTGGGTTCAATCCCCACTCCTGGTAGTTTGTTGCAACAACTTAATATGTTACAGCTACCAACAAAGTGGTGCAGTGACCAGGATGGGTGAGTGTTTAAGGTGTTGGACTTAAGATGCAGTGAGCAAATGTCCTCAAATCCCACTCTTTTATTTGCTAAAAATGAAAACATACGTTTTTAAATAAAGACGTCAAATCTGTGTTTGCCACAAAGATGCCAGAATATTGGTAAAATATTCATTTCAAGGTCAAACGTGCTAGTGTGCTGAGGTCGTTTTAATAACCAGATGTTTGTTTTTTTCCTCAGAAACCTGTTTTCCTGATCTCCCGTGTGTGTTTCTGACGAAACAGGTCTTGTCTCACACGAACACTTCACAATATGAGTGCTAATAAGAACCATGTCAGGAGGGATGCCTGCGGTTTCAGAAAGCGTGAGGAACTGAGCCCAGCGACTGACAGGTTGTATAGATGCTATCCACACCTTCTACAGCGCACAGAATCAGTGTTGATCTCTCAGTCGCTATGGCACCCCTGCAGTATTAAGCCACTAGAAACCATGGTTACTGACTTATGTGTGCTTACCATCCCCACAAGACTGGGGCGATTTAACTAATGCAGTCATTTTATTGCTTTCTAATGCAAACAATAAATTATATCACATGTACATTTTTCCATTAAAGACTAGTGACACATTAATTCTGCAGAAGTCAGGCATTCAATTAAAGATTATGGCATAATTGTGTTTTATAAATGTCTTTGTTTTACTTTTTTTTTGCCCTCACTTTTTAATTTAGCAAGTAATGAGATCAAATCCATTCACTCAGAATATGTAGTTGATAACCAGCACATTGTTCACCATAATAATCAGTATGCATGTATCCTTTTAGTAATCTCATTAAATATCATTTTAATTGCCTCAGAAAGATGTTTTGTGGGTTCATACACTACTGCTTTGTTAAGTGCTCCTGAAGTGCTTCTATGGCAGGAACAAAGGGGTTATTAATATAACGCAGACCAGGATGGCTGAGTGGTTAAATTGTTGGACTTAAGATCCAATGGACAAATGTCCTTGTGGGTTCAAACCCCACTCCTTGTAGAGCAGTTCAACATTTATAAAATGACCTGCTTTGCAGTGTATTTTTGTAAATAAAATAATAAAGGTACCAGTTTTTATTGTGGGTTACTGAAACGCATAACAACAAATGACTTCTTTATTATTTGACCACTTCAAATGCAGTTACATTTCATAATTTCCCACAATTTATCAGTGGCAAAATCATTGTACTGCATCATTTCACATATAAGTTGTGTTTCTGAAGCAGCCAGTTAAATAAAAAAAGGGCTTTTTGGCATTGCACTTGTGGGTCAAGATGGTGTAGTTACAGAATCTACCAGCAGGGACTAACTGGTCTGTGCTAACTACCTAGACCTTAACCCATTGACATTGTGTATGATGATGATACATGGAGTAGTCACTGATTACGTTAAAACTAAAAAAATTAACTACTTGTAATTAGATTAAATCACATCTTAAAATACTTGGAATCAGACTACAGTAACTGTTTCTACTCTACATATGATCCCCCCCCTCCTGTATTTTCCTACACACAAACCTTGGCATAATGTAATGTTTAAGGCTCTGCATGTTGTCAGTAACACAGAATTGAATATATTTTCTATTAAATCAATGCGATAAATGGTTTAGGTCAAAATTAGGCTAATCTAAATGTAATATAAAAAGCAGTCTGATTATATTACCTAAAATATGAAGTGTAATGGATTACTTTACTAACTACAACTTTTGTCATATAGCCTACAAACATAAATAGGTTTAGATCAAATTTTGCATGTTTTTGCTTCGAAGTACTAAATGTATTTGAACAAAGCCATTGCATTAAAATGCCAAGTGATTGTCCATGTTTCCTTTTCTAACATGCATTTTGTAAAATCATACAGTGGTTTGTTGCCAGGCAATAGCTTGAGCGGCATGTTATTACAGCTCAAATAGAAGGTTTTAACAGTGTCCACATAATAATCCATGTTTTTTGGCTGGTGCCTGACTGAGGCAACTGCGCTGGTTTATTAACTGCCTACCCATCCAAAAAACAATTGTGATTAAAATGCATAAAAAATGTAAATGAAGTTCCACTTTATCCCACCTTTGATCTATCTATTTGTGAGATTTCAAAATGTGTAAAAACATTAGCTGCTTGGAGTTAGTAATTATCCAGATGTAACTCATTCATTAGGTGTTTTTCTTCTTTTCACCACCTCCAATTGTAACCTTTTCTTTGTGCTGTTTTCCTGAAGCACATCTGTCTCATCACACAGCCCCAAATACAGGCCCTCGTTGTAACTAAACTGTGCAGGAGCATCCATAAATTGGGGAAACCTGATTGTGTCCTGGTTGGGGGGGGGTCACCAATAAAGGTCCACTTCCCTTTGGTTGTGGGGTGCTGAACAGCAGGGCATGCCTGGTTTTTCTCACCCTGCCTTCCCATCTGACAACAAATAAACAGCCAGAGGTCTTTAATGTGCCATACAGATGACACCTCCAATCTCTTCCTTCAAAAAAAGTTCAGGAAGCTTTGGGTGTCAAGACAAATATTATGGCAGTGGAGCTTCATTTGGCGTGTGTCTGAGGCTTGAGTCTGTCTTTCTTTCTAACCTGTGCGTGATCTGAAGGAAGAGTGTGGAAGTGAAAAACACAAGAGGAACCATCTGTCTGGTAGACAGCTCTGCATTTGGTCAAACACTGGTTTATGTGGAACTGTGAATTTATTGAAGATTCATCCTTATCTGTCTATTCAGATTTAGATTTAACTTTCAAACAAACATTTTTTTTGTCTTTTTCAAACCTTTCAAAAAAGAGATTTTGTGATTAGTTGGTAGTACTGACAAATTTGGCTTTTCTCCCAAACATTATATGAATTTTTGTTAATTGTAATTCTATGTCCTTACTTACATTTAAATTTGAATTGCAATTCTGTGCATTTTAAATAATAATAAATAAACATAACATCTTGAGAAACAAACCAAGTTTGTTAGTCACCAGAAATGATTATGTCTTGATTAGAGCTTGAAAACAACACTTATTTTTACTTCAAATCTAATGTTTGTGTATTTTTGTAAATAACATAATAAAGGTACCAGTTTTTATTGTGGGTTACTGAAATGCATAACAAATGACTTCTTTATTATTTGACCACTTCAAATGCAGTTACATTTCATAATTTCCCACAATTTATCAGTGGCAAAATCATTGTACTGCATAACTTCACATAGCATATTGTTTTCTTTTTATGACTATAAATATGACTTCAACTATCTCTTTTGCAGTGGATAATGTATTATTTAAAGAATGCTGAGCAATATCATTTACCCACAATTCCTCAGTGATGCTATGTAGAACAGGTCTAATCTTTGCTTTATCTAGCCAGCAGGTATCTTCAAACCTGATTAACACCTTGACCAATTATGCAGATAAATTTGTGAAAACATTTGCCTCCCCACGAGGTGCTGTGAAATGAGATTACACCCAAACTAACTAACTCCCCCAAGTACCCTAATCAGATATCAGCACTGCGGCACACTTAATCTTCACAGGAAATGGAATTAATCTAGAAGGATCTGAATGACTCAGGCACAGTTTTGCGTGTCTCAGACTGTGCCACACTTTTCCACAGTCTCTCATCACTGTATGTGAAATTAGACCTGTCATTTAAACCAAAGGCTACGTTTATTAGGAGCCAGCCTGTCTCATCAGCGCAATTGAAAAAACATGGCCAGAGCACTCTAGGGCTGGCGCTGAAAGAGCACCAGATCCGTTCCCTGCGAGACAGACACGGAGACGGGAACCGGTGCAGCCAGACCGGGAAAGAGAGGATTAGCATGTGGCGTGGTCTCTGACCACCTCATTTCCTTCCCAGGAGCAATCTCCGTCTTCATCTCTCGCCTGCAGCTACGCATGCTATCGCTTGCCATCTTTATGTCTCTGAGTGTCAATGCTTTCTGTATTCCACTCCACCCAGCCTAATGTACCACTGACATCTGAACAGACCCATTTCTTATCCTGGCTAATGGCCAATGCTGTTTTAGGATGATTTAGAAGACTTCACTTTCTTGTCGCTTGCTTGGTATTTTAAGGCACCAAGCGAACTTGATAATACCATTAATCATCAAGTGTTGTGTAAGGCATTGGTTTCATACCTCAGTTCTCAAGTCAAGACCAAATAGAGACTTATGAGCTTATGAGCAGATGGGAATAGCATACAACCGATACTATTTCTGCAGTATGAAGCATGTATATTTTGCAGAACTTGCAAAAGTGTGGAAGTACTGAATCAGTAAGATCTGTGCTCTTCTATATTATACCAGAAAAGATATCTATCAGATTTTTCATTCATCACAAAGATGAACCATATTTGTAAATAGAGCACACATATGCCACAATGCAATGATCTCAACTTTACTCTGTTTATATAATCTTTCTTGACTCATTGCCGTAATGGAAAAGACACATTTTTAGCATTACTATGGTCTTCAGAAATTCTTCTAACAAGCCATTTTGAAAGATATTTTCTTATTATTAGTATTACAAACAGTTGCGCTTGATTCTTTGACAAATAGAACGTTTCGAAGTTTTGTTGAAACTTTGAGTGGTGTAAATTGTCCCACTGAGTTGAACACAACTGCGAGAATGGTTTTACGAATGACTCACTCAGCTCGTGTTTCATGAATAAGGCCTATAGCCGGTGTGATTTATTTTCGGGAGGGTTCTGGAAATGCATATCCCTGCTCAATCTCTGAACCCTGTGGCCTAAGATGGAGGGGAACTCACGAAATATGAATTAGATTGATGGATTTAAAATTACAGGGATTAGGTGCAAATAAGAAACCTCGCTCGGTCTGCTTTAGCTTCTCCCAGTCTGTTAAATCACTTGAATTAGTCTAATGGTCTTTACTGACGTCCGTTTAGCCTGTTTCATGCAGTGGAAAAAGCATGCTTGACTTGCAGCGTGCCATGCAGTAGCGGGTACTACAAATTAAAAACGGCTTCCTCTCCCAGCCAACCCACTTTTCCTAACATGAGGCTTTTCCATGCTGGAAAACTGCTCGGTCAGCTCTAGAGTTGCAAAACAAACAGCTCAGTTTGTGTTGACCTGTGGCTTTGATCGGTGTCCAGAACCATTACATTCTGAGTGGGCTTAATCTCCATTTTTGGAGAGGGGTGTAAACTCTTCTGTAACCCTACTGGCCCCCCGTCCGTACTTACTTCCAACATTCCTGCTGAGCAGCTGGTTTCCAAGGCAACCACAGTAAGCATGGATGACTGCAACCATGCAGTCGTCTTTTGTCCTTTTGCTTGATGAGATAATAACAAGGCCGGTCACCTTGCTTCTGAAACACACGGGGAGTTCTGCTCTGATTGGCGACAGCTTGTGCATGCTTAAACACAGCTGGCAGAAGACATCGCTCACTGTCACAGACGTGCCAAAATCAGACAGATGAAATACAGCCCCCTCAGATTCAGTCTCTATCTCTCTTCCTTTCAGATAACCTTGAGCCTTAAAAAGGAGCAGTTAACACAAAAATGGAAATTACATGATTTACTCACCTTAATGATCTTCTTCCAAACCCATACTTTGGGTAATCTTCAAAACACAAATTAAGATATTTTTAATAAAACCTGAGATGTTTAAAACGAATCCATATTAACAGAATGGTTTAATTCTTCCGAAGAGCTGTGATTTTAGATTTATTTAGCATTTTATTGTTATCCGAACAATGATCAAAATGCATACATAGAACCATGACCAAAGCATACACAGGGGACGTGTCCCCCAATTCTAATTAAATGTAAATTTGTCCCCTGCACCGTATCCAAAATGAGGCGATGTAATGATTGTGGATCACTAAACACTTTCATGCAGTGTTTATTTCATAGCCCAAAACATCTTGGAACATCTTGACATGAAGGTGAGTAATTAATGGCAGAATTAAATTTTTGGGAGAACTATGCCTTTAAAAATATGCCTTTTTTATATTTTGCTCATCATTTACCATCATTTCAGTGTTTTTTTATCTCTAAATCACAAAAAGAAGATATTTCGATGAATATTTCAATTGCTTTTGTTCAAACAGTCACATTGAGACATTGATTTTTCAGAATATCTTCATTTATGTCTCAACATATCTTCATGTTATGTTGTAAACTGATATTTAATATAGGTCTAGGATGACAAACACTAATTCTCATATATCTCTGTCTGTCTCATGCATACCTGCATGCTTGCCCATGTCTTGGCTCATCTACTGCCACTGAGGCGGCAGACCATCACATCATTGATTGATCATTTGTAATCTTGTTCGATGATTCATTCCGATCACTCATCAGCTCACAGCACGCTAAAAACAAACCAAAGAGACAATGTCAGTGAGTCATACTTCTATCATTTTTATTCAGTGCCAAATGCAACTGATAACCCTATCGTGCGTCTGTGACATGTCATGACTTGCCCCAGCTGCCAGATACAGACGTTCCTAATTAACTTCCAGTCGAGGGAACATGAAAGTTTCAGGGTGCATTTCACTAGCAGCACATGCAACCCGACGAGGGGTGGATAAATTGGCTGTGGGCCGCTCTCTATCCCACGCTTCTCTCAGGAGGCCTGTGGAGACAGGTAAGCCTGTTTTACCATCTGGGCTCTAACAATGAGAAAGAGCATCCATTTTTATTTAGCGGCACCTTCTAATTGGGCGGCTTCCTTTCAAGGTGGCCAGGAGGGAATTTGGTTTGCTGGAAAATTCATTTGGGCTGCCAAGATCATGTTTTGCTACAGGCCAAAGATACTGAAATATTGTATAGATAAAAATGATTCGATGTCAGATGACTTGAAATATGATATATGAAATAAAGAAAAAAAAAAAGTATGCAAAGTATGTAAAGATGGATGAAGTACCACAAGATGTTTCTCAAACACACTAATATATACAGTGAGGTTAATAAGTATTTGATCACCCTGTGAGTTTGCAGGTTCTTTTACTTGGAGGGGTCTACAATTTTCAGAATATGTGCATTTCCACTGAGAGAGACAGAATCTAAAAAGAACAAATAAGTATTTGATCACTTGCTTATCAGCCAGATTTCTGACCCTCAAAGACCTGTTATTTTGCTTTTAAATAGTCCAGACTCATGATTCTAATTTAGTAGCACCTGTTTGAGGTTGTTAGCTTTCATAAAGACAGTCAACAATCAGCCAAAGTCTAAGTAGGATCATGGGCAAAACCAAAGAGGTGTCAAAATACACAAGAGCCAAAACTGTAGACCTTCACAAAGCTGGAAAGGGATACGGTGCAATTGCCAAGCAGCTTGGTGAAAAAAGAACAACTGTTGGAGCAATTGTCAGAAAATGGAAAAGGCTAATGATGAAATAAAATATGATGACTGTCAATGTCCCTTGGACTGGGGCCCTACGGAAGGTTTCTCCTCATGGGGTATCAATGATAAGAATGGTGAAGAATCAGCCCAGAACTACACGGGAGGAGCTGGTCAATGCTGTGAAGAGAGCTGGCACCATCATTTCCAAGGCTACTTCCAAGGCGATCAGTAATACACTAAGACGTCATGGTTTAAAAGCTTGCATTGCACGGAAGGTTCCCCTTGCCCATGTCCAGGCCCGTCTGAAGTTTGCCAGGGACCATCTGGATGATCCAGAGGAGTTATGAGAGAAAGTCCTGTGGTCAGAAAAGACCTTTGGTCTTAACTCCATTCGCCATGTTTGGAGGAAGAAGAATGATGAGTATCATCCCAATAATACCATACCTACAGTGAAGCGCAGGGGACAGGTTGACTGCACTATATTAAGGAGAGGATGAACAGGCCCATGTATTGTGACATATTGGGCAAAAACCTCCTTCCCTCAGTCAGAGCATTAAAGATGGGTCATGGCTGACAATGACCCCAAGCACACAGCCAGGGAAACCAAAGAGTGGCTCCGTAAGAAGCATAGCCAGTCTCCAGACCTAAATTCAATTGAAAATCTTTGGAGGGAGCTGAAACTGCGTTGCTCAGCGACACCCCTGAAACCTGACAGATCTAGAGAAGATCTGTATGGAGGAGTGGGCCAAAATCTCTCCTGCAGTTTGTGTAAACCTGGTGAGGAACTACAGGAACTGTTTGACCTGAACAAAGGCTTCTCTACCAAATATCTTCTTTTTTTTTTGACACAGTAATTCCCAAATAAATAGATTAAAAAATCATACAATGTTATTTCCGAACAGTGGAAATGCACCTATTTTTTAAATTTGTGATCAAAAACGTATTGACCCCACTGTATATATATAATTGTTGTTATTATTATTATTATTATTATTAATGGTGTTCTCTTAACAGATTTTGTCAATGAATAAAACTGATTTACAAACAGATGAGTGATGCTCCAGATCACCTGAGAAACCCAAAATAACACAGTGTGTGCGTGTTTAATGTTAATATTAATGCCAAATTCTGTTGAAATAATGGATGTGTTTTCGTGTGTATGTTTTCTACAGTGATAGACTGTGGGTCTCCTCCATCAGTCGTCCATGCTCAGCAGCTCTCCGCCACGATCACACGCTACAACAGTGAACTCCAGTACGGCTGCAGGGAGGGATTTCAGTGGAAGAGAGGACAGAATTCCTCAGTCTGTGGACTGGATGGAAAGTGGCATGGACCCAGTCTGGTCTGTGAAGGTAAAGTTGACATTTGTGCTCACCAGTCTGCCAGATCTTGAAGTCAACATGAAATGATATGTTTGTTTCTAGAATATGATTTCACACACACATGCAAATGCAGGGCAGTATTTCACCTCTTTAACTGACACAGGCTTTTATTGCACATTTTTACTGTCACCTGCCTAATAAAATGTAATCAATGTTACGTAGAAGTGGACTGTGGGAGGCCTCACGTTTTTCCTCAGTCAAAAACGGTTTGGAATAACATCTCACGCATGGGATCATTGACGCTGTATGTGTGCGAGCCGCATTTTTATAACAGTGGGCGTGAGAATATATCGGTATGCACTGCTCGTGGGACGTGGAGCCGTCCTGACTTCCAGTGTGAAGGTATCTGCTTCTGTTTATTACACAGTAATATGATGCTGATTCTGCAGGGAATCTGTTGAGACTGTGTTTGTGTGTGTTTAGAGATACAGTGCGGTTCTCCTCCGGTCCTGCCTCACTCAGTGTTTTTCTGGAACGGTGTCAGTAAGATTGGTTCTGTGGCTCGGTATGACTGCGTGGTTGGATATCGCAGTTTGGATACAAGCAATATGTCTGTGTGTGAACCTGATGGTCTGTGGAGTAACCCAGACTATTCTTGTGAAGGTACCGACAATGCTGTCCAATTGTATTAATGATTGAAAGGTATATATATTAAAGGTATAATTCACAAGAATTGAAAATGCTGTCATCATTTATTCACACAATAAATTTTCAAGAAAGTGGATTTTATACTTGTTTTATAGTGCTTTTTGTCCTTTTTCCGCACGGACTGTAAAAATCTCCGTTCTCTTTGCACTTCTTTTGCGCTCCACAGAAGATAGTGATACGAAAAAGGAAAGTTACAGAAGTTTAAAACTGCATTTCGGATAAAAGATGACACCGTGTTTATTTTTGGTTGAATTATGCCTTTGATCTTGAATGTGATGACCTTTTGGGATATTATACATAAATTTGGCCCAGTGCAGACTAAACCTAATGTTGTAAGTGGGAGCGTTTGCAAATCTTTTATACAAACATGGTTGTCTCTTGCTTTTTTTTGGTATGATATTCTGTACATAAATTTAACTTAAAATGTTTTTCTGAGCGTACAAGAAGCTTTGGCAGTGAGGGGGGGTCTAACAGAGTGCTACATTGTTTTTGCTTAAAGCATGGAGACATAGTTGCTATTCAAAAGTTTTCAAGCCACCGTAATATACATATAAATATACATATACTGTACATGCATTTATATATGTGTGTGTGTTTAATAAAAACAGACAAAATTTAAATTCTTATGTTTTGAAAATTCTTAAGATTTGTATTAATTTAGCATTACATCATGTTCTTACTAACGGCTCTTATGCAGTGAATGGGTGCCATCAGAATGAGAGTCCAAACAGTAAAATAAAGGCTAAAACATTTTGTTGCTATGACTTGAGTATATTCAGAAAAGTCCTGAAGCTGGTTGCATCTTTGAGCTTTTTCGACTACTTATTTGTCACCCTAAGAAATGTAAATCCTCTTTATACTGCAGTGATTTAGTCAGAACTATTGACATGTCATTTCCTTCTCAACAGAGATTGTGTGCGGGGAGCCCCCTATACTGCCCCTCACTGTACACATGTGGAATGGCAGTGTCACATTTAACAGCACTGTAACATATCACTGCAAACACGGTTACTATGCTAAACAAGGACTTAATAGATCTGTGTGCGCTGAGAACGGTTACTGGACAAAACCAACTCTGTTGTGCGAAGGTAATTGTTTTTGACTCCGTTAACTTTGGATTTTTAATGAAATGAACTGACTTTGTATGTAATGTGTAAACTGAAGACACTTTCAAGGTTTGTGTTGTTTTAAGAGGTGAACTGTGGAGTACCGCCCTCTCTCCCCCTCTCTGTTATGATATGGAGAGGAGACACTAAAGTTGGATCTATTGTGTCTTATAAGTGCGTTGAGGGATTTCATAATGTTAGGGAAGGAGATGCATCAGTTTGCGATTCAGAGGGAATCTGGAGTCATCCTGATTTTCTGTGTCAAGGTATACTTTTTTCTTTTTGACATGTTTTCTCCCTTTTTTTTGTGAATTGGTCATTCTCATGAAACTGTGCCATTGTAGTTCAATTCTAATTCAGTTTTGTTCGACAACAGCGTGAATGTTAAAAGTTTTTTTTAGGTGAAACAAACTTAGTTCAACTATAAAGCTGCTCCATGGAAGATAACCATAGCTCCGGTCTTTTTTTGTTTTTTATACTTCTTGCATTTTTAGCAGTTTCAGCAAATTTTGTCAAAGTAGAGAATTTGTCCCATCATGCTGTGATAAAAAAAAAAAAACATTAAAGATGTGTAATTTCCGATAAGAAATAAACCGTTCACGCAAGTATTTAAATTTGATGAAAATCTACTCACCTGTAGGACGTCCAAGATCTAGATGAGTTTGTTTCTTCATCAGAACAGGTTTGGAAAAATATAGCATTGCATCACTTGCTCACCGATGGATCCTCTGCAGTGAATGGGTGCCGTCAGATTGAGAGTCCAAACAGCTGATCAAAACATCAGAGTAATCCACATGACTCTAGAACATCATTTAATGTCTGTTGTAGTAAAAAGCCTTATTTTTGAAATAAATAAAATTCATAATTAATTAAGATGTTAGTTTTAAACTGGCCCCAAGTTCATAATCTGGAGTTCTTCAGCGACTGGAGTGGTGTGGATTACTTGTTGGTTATTGGGATGTTTTTATCAGCTGCTGGGACTCTCATTCTGACGGCACCCATTCACTGCAGAGGATCCATTGGTAAGCAAGTGATGTAATGCTACATTTTTACTAATCTGTTCTGATGAAGAAGCAAATGTATATAAGCATATTTTCAGCATTTTTATTCCCTTTAATGTAGCCATTTCCTGAGAATGACCAACTGTATGTGATATTTCAGTGCTGTTCGCTTTAATAAGCTGATAATATGTATGCACATGTACAGTGTTTCTGTATGTGTGTTTGTTTAGAAGTAGACTGTGGGGTCCCCGTCTTACTTCCTCACTCAGTTGTGTTGTGGAATAACAGCTCCAGTCTGGGCTCTGTGGCCCTCTATGTGTGTGACGCTGGATATCGCACAGTGGGTGACGGAAATGTGTCTTTGTGTAACTCAGACTCAAAGTGGAGTAAAGTTAACATGAGATGTGAAGGTACTGACAACATTCTGTCATTGTTTATTCACATTCATGTCATTCAAACGTGATTTTATTTTTTCATGTAATGCAATATATAAGGACATCATACATAGTTTCAGTTGGAAATAAAGAATATGCAGCATTTTCACAGTGGTCTTCATTTCTAACGATTTACACTGGTCCCATTAAACAGAGATAAACTGTGGGCCTCCTCCAGAATTCCCACTAACAGATATGCACTGGAGCAAAGCATCTACGCTGGGCAGTGTGGTTCAGTACAAATGTAAATACGGACTCAAACAGGAGAGTGAGAAAAATATGACAACATGTACATCAGAAGGAACATGGGAGAAAGTGTCTGTAACATGTACAGGTGAAATAACTAAATTCTTACTATAATTATGTACAACCTGTTGAAAAGTCTGTGGTCAAGGTTGTTTTAAAGATTTTTTTAAAGAAATGTGTACTTTTATTGAGCATGGATGCATTAAATTAATAAGAAAACACTAAAGGCATTGATAATGTTGCAGAAGTTTTCTATTTTGAATAAATGCTGTTCTTATGAATTTTCTATTGGTCAAAGAATACTAAAACTTAAAAAGCAGCTGTTTTTAACATGGATAATAATAAGAAATGTTTCTTAAATGGCAAATCAGCATACTAGAATGATATCTGAAGGATCATGTGACACTGAAGACCGGGGAAGAATTAAATTGTAATGTGAAATATATTCAGAAAACAACTGTAAATAATGTAGTAATATTTCACAATATCACTGCATTTTTAATCAAAATTGTTTTACTCTTTTATATTTATATGTCTCATGATATGGGTACAATATGTGAAACAATGGTGAAAATGAACTGTAGTTTTTTGTTTTAACTTGATAAGATATCTGCCTGTCAGTCAGAAATGACCCTGCAGCAAAATAATGGGAATATTTGTTACAATTACAACAGGTTCAATTTAAGACCTTATATTTTTAAACAAATGTTTCAAAATCCATAAAAAATATCTGTCATTCTGTGCTTTTCTGTTTATAGCACATTGTGGCCCTGCTCCAGAGGTGCCACACGCAGAGGTAGCATGGGACAACAGCACTGCAGTGATTTACCGCTGTGTTCAAGGATACTACAGACACACAGGAAGTGACTTATCAATATGTGACGTCTCAGGAAAGTGGCAGATCGCTACCCTGCATTGCAAAGGTACACATCCTCACAGTTCAGCACAACCGGATACTGTCTGCCATAGTAAAGTCTGGTCCATCTGATTTTGTGCGTTACAGAGGTTAAACTGACAATTAATGATCTGGAGGTGATTAATGAAAGATGCCTGCGCTGGAACGCAGAGAATGAGGGTTATAGGGAGAAATACACAGTGAGTATTCACTTATTCATGAAATCCAGCTACTTCTTTGCACAGGTTGTCTTCTTTAATCATAAACGGTGTTGTGTATCACAGGTGGCATTGGTTGGGTTGCGGGATTTTGAGCAGCTGTTCAGTGACAGGAGGAAAAAGATATTCAGCTCCTCTGACCTGTGGCCTGTTCTCTGCTTGAATCTAATGCCTGCCACAAACTACACCATAAGCATTACAGCCGAGTCAACGCGAGCCACATCTACAGTTACAGCAAACACTAGCATACCAGGTACAAAACAAAAGCTGCTTTCATCCTTACGCCAAAGACGTCAGTAATATTTACAATTAATTTTGAACTGAGCAATGGTTTCTGATCGAAACAGGAAAATCAGTAAAAAAAATTCAATGCAGGTCAAGCTCAAGAAATAATGCTTAGTTTCAGTCTATATTATATGTAACTTATGCATTACATTAACTGCCATTAAATTACTTTTTGGAAATGTTGCATAACCTACAATATCAGTGTTCATTTTTATATTTTTCATAATTATAAATATAATATAATTATTTCATTTTAACTGTAGTTAATTTTCTTTTTAAATTGTATTGTTTTTTTATGTATATATTTTTCTTTCTTTCTTTTTTGCTTATTATTTTTCAACATCTAGCTCAGTTATTTTAATATGGCAACTAAGAAATGGTAATAAACAGACTAATATTCGTATTTCATGTTAAGACCAACAAGTTGGGTTTTTGAGTGCTTAATTGGGTGGGTTGTCTGTAAGAACAGTTTGTACTGTGTAGTGACATGTACACTGGGTTCTTGTGCTCTTTTAGTTCCCCCTGCCCCAGAAATCAAATATAGTGAAATAGAGGCTTCATCACGCACTCTTAGATTATGGAGATCCACCAACACTCTTGATCAAATATGGTAAGGACATTCAACTTTGCTTTAAATAAATAGTTAACGCTATCTGAGTACATTATTTACAGTTACAAAAAGCTGAAAATTATACTATTTTGTATTCTTTTCTAAACATAAATGTTCAGTATGTACCAGGTGTTTGTGATACCAGTCGAGGGTGTGATGCTGTTTGACTGCAGCTCATCTGTAAGTCTGCATTTCTTCACGAAGCAGAGATGTGAGAGAGGCTACGTCACGGCCCAGATACAGCTCAGTGGTCTGGCCACAGAAATCAACTTCACAATAGGGGATCAGAAGCTGTATGGAGACTTCTTCAACGCACCTCTGGAAAATGGACAAGACTATTATGTCATCCTCCGGACTGTGTGTCAGTGGGGAAAGGTGGGTAGATGACTTTAAAATGAGTGTTTCATACTTTGTGATTTCTCTTATTTCTCTCTCTTTTCTTTGGTAGGCTAGAACACAGTCTTGTGTGATCTGGGCTAAAGCCAGAGGTAAAGATCATAGATCTATCAAAGTTTGGGCTACCTATTGTGGTTTAATATAAACCACTTCTCTTCTCACTATAGGAACATCCTACACCATGAAGATATCTGCTCTTGTAACTGTTGGATCCATAAGTGCTGTTGGTTCAGTCATTGTCGTGGGATACTGGTACAGCTGGTAAGACTGCTTTGTGTTTTATTTCTATTGACGGGATGAAAATGTTGTGCCTCATATGTCTTATAAGCACTTTCAAATTCTTTTCTTTTTTCCCAACAGGTACTGTAAAAAGTCAAGTCCCAGATTGTATGCTGCGCCAATCTTAACATCGTACACTGATTGATTTCTGTTGGAATAAAGCCAATCTGTTTGAGTCAAGTTGTGTCATTATTCAGAAACATCCTGCAGTTAGTATTATTGAATTTAGGACTGTGTTTTATTATAATAAAAACAACTAAAATGCTTGAAGAAAAAAAGTACAAAGCAATCCAGAAAAAAAAGAAAAGAAAATACAGCTGCAAGCAACATTTATCATGGTCCAATCATCAATAATCTGTCCTTTAGATGGCAGTGCACTACTACTAATCTTCAGTATGTAAACTGTATGTCTGGAATATAAGAATATTAGTAAATGATTAGTAAATATTTAATACTTTCAATTGTCTCATGACACCATAAATTAAAATTGTATTTCAATTTTATTTTACCACAGTAACAGTAAAAAAACTATATTGAGTCTTAAATGACTCACTATTTAAGTTAATTGTGCCATTTTAGCATCATTATGATACTTTTATTAGTTTTATTTTTATTTATAATTAATTTTATATGTACTTTTTTGTTGAATTAATTTAGGTTAAAATGTATTTGTTTTATTTCATTTTATTTATTTTTTTAAGTAACAAATTTGGCTATGGTTTCACTTTTAGTCAACCAAAACAAGCCTGGCTAATGGTGGCGGTTTTATTATGGGTACATATAGGCCTGGTATTTTCGTCAAAGAGGTGCTGTTATAACGTACTCTTTGTTTTGGTGGAAACTCGGCTGAATTTCATAATGGAAAGGTTTTTTTCTTAGTAAAATTTAACTAAGTAAAAGGCTGAAATAATAAATAAAAAATCAATTAATAAAACAGCAGCTCAAATGGTCAATCAAACGTTACATTTAATTTATTTTCATTATTTGCTGAATCGATGAGGGTGTGGTCTTCGATTGACATCACTTGTCAATCACTGATACGCGCGCACAGCTGTCCGGTTATCGCTCTGCATAAAAAAAAATTAAAATAAAAGGTTATCGCTCTGGATTTCAAAAGAACCGATATTTGACGATATATTCAGCGCGATGTCTTTAGTATCGAATTGATAGGCCACCTCAAAACCAGACCACTTTATAATTTTACATAATTGCGTTTAACTGAGGGGAAAAGATGTGTAACGTTAACGTCGAGCACTCCAGTCGAGTAAAGATTGTTCCACAACAAGATGTAGTTAATATCTTGTAAATTCTTAGCTTTTAAGTTTATTTTAAGCTCCTTTGATGTGATCCAGCATGAATTCCTGTGGTCAAACCCAACAAAAATCCAGTTTCATGACTGTTCGTTATAACGGTATTGATTACATCTCTGAGGTGAGTTCCCATCACTGATCTATAATACTGAACATTATAGATCATATAACTTAGATTAGTGGTTCCCACACTGATTTCCATTGTATTCTGTAACAGTATTTTAGGTTTTTAAAATTATAAGACAGCATTATCATTTTACATTATGCAAATATTGAACAATTATGCATGTATACAGAATAAAACAGAAATAAAAAATTGGCAATGTGTTAGTACAAAAACTAGATCTGATATAAACATATGAAATAAATAATATATTGTAAAGCTCTGCACTTTACTGTAAAGCTCACAAACTTTTAAGTATTCAGATGTCCTATGTTTTTCAGGCCTCAGTCAGACGCAAAATGACGATCAGCTTGTTAGAACTGCCAGTCCCGTTCCAGCTGCTCAGTAACATCTACCCACACAAAGGACACCTGCAGGACAACGCTTATAGAGTGCCATGGAGTAAGTCTGTGTTAAATTGAATATAAAATATGTTACTTTAATTGATTTGACAAGCAAGCAGCTTTGTTTTTAATGTCCTTTAAATACCCTAACTAAGCCCTGGAGACATTTTGTGATATTCGAAGATATCATATCAACATTGACTTGTGTCATTTTTGACAGAGAATAAAACGTCAGTTTGTGCTCTACAAGTGACTGGGTCTGTAATGGACGATTTGAAGACCAGCACATCTTTCAGTGATTTTTTGGAGAGGTTTGAACCATTTCCGTATCAGTGTCCTTTTATATGATCTGTCTTAGCTTATTTTTTATTTGTGTCTGCAGATTAAATCTCTCCTGATGATAAATTCCTTCCAGTTGAGTTTAAAAATGGAAAAAAAAATGGAAAATGGAAAACTTGGTAAAAATTTCAAGATGTAGATGAGTTTCTTCATCACGAAAAGAAAAATTTAGCAACATGCTTAGAAAAATATGTGTGCATGTGTTATTAATGCTTTAAAAACAGTCAGGAAAACAACTGCTGTGTTCAAGGCAAAAATATAGAGTTTTTTATGCTATTACACAAAGGTGACTTTAGTGTGTTTTATGGAAATTCGGACCATGAATCCACATATGTGGACATAATTTTTCTCTAAAAGTACATCATATCAAAAGATTATACTTAGGTTTTATTCCAATAAGCCTAAATAGCAAAGAGAAATAAAAAATGCATGTAAAAAAAAAAAAACTGTTCGGGCCTTAAGAGGCTATTGTAGTTTCTTCAACTTACATGCACTTTTAGCTTTTCCAGTTTGGGGGAAATTGTTCATTTGACTTTTCGTGACTTTCAATGTAAAAAAAAAAAAAAAAAAAGTGTCACTTCCACCACATCTTAATGTTATTTAAAAACATAACTTTATGCCATTTAAAAAAATGTCCAAGATCATTGTTTTAACTAGTTACCAGTTTTTTCACAATGTACAATAACGCCAACACGTTGGAGAGAATGGAGTATGTGCATGTAATTTAGTGGTTTGGAATGCACTTGTCAGAGAGAGATTTAAAATTTCCTCATCTTAAGCGGTGTTATACATTAGTTTTTATATTAGCATATTTAAAAAAAATAATAATAATAGCAACGGTTATGCGAACAAAAAAAAACACATTAAAACTACATCTGCTGACGCACTCTGTGCTGCACATCCCAGCTGTAGTTGAAACCACATCGCTCCCCTTCAACCCAATTTCCCTAGATTTTCTCAGACAAGCTTTATGTAGCCTTACACTCCGCCCTGCCCGCCTTAACCATCTGAGGTGATTTTGGGGCCCTTGAGATGTTTGAACATGCTCTGATATTTGAGGGTTTTTTTTCCAGCTATTTAGATCATAGAGCATTAGAACATATTATTGACCAACCTGTATTTTTCTTGTAATCAGCACAAACTGCTCTACAATAATGTGTGACCAAAACGAATTTACATGTTTGCATTTTTTAGGAAAAAATATTATGCGTGGTTAGTAAGTTGAGAAAAAAAACTAGCTGGAATAGGGCCATGAAACAGGCCCTGCCCGCCTTAAAAGACCCAGACCAAAAACCATTATTGTTAGTTTGATACAAAAGGAGGAATTGGTCCAACAATATATGCCTTTTTAAAAATAAACGACTAGACAACATCAAATTGCCTATAGTCTTAGAATAACCCCTACATGCTGATATTACACAAGCTCTAGTTACGTACCTGAAACGCCGGAATTATCACTGGGATAGTCAATACCAGATAAGGGCACAAAATATCCCTCTTGGTCTGACACAATTTGTTCTGAATTATCGTTGCCACCGTTATTGTACCTTTTTTCCGTTCCAGACAAATGAAACAGACTTCGGCAGTATACTAAAGTAATGCAAGTGAAAAAACATAGTATAATTAACAACCTTCCCCTTATTTTCCAAAACGCCATTTCAGCACATGAAACGTCTAAAACAAGTGAAGCGTTTAATTTATAGTGCTTTACCGCGCCACTTCAAACACTCGCACGTTCCATTAATTAACGCTTCATTTAAAAGCAAATCACCTGGTCCTTTTAATTATTCCTCAAGATTCAATAGCTGTGTCCCAAAGTGGAGTGCGCACATGGACTTCGAAGGCCACGCCTCCAAAGTGCAAGCAGAACCCTCTAAGTGCTTGAGATGCTCCGCCTTTGCAGGATTTTCTAATTGCGCCACCAGGTGTTCCCGATTACCGCTTCGGTCTCATAGCAACGGAGAGCTGCAGTCCTGCCAGGATAGGAGGAGCCAGAGTTTTTCATTTTATTCAAGAAATAGATTAAACAATACACAAATATTAACAAGTAAATTCAAATAAACAAAATATTAAGGCAACCTTATACAGTAAAACAGAGTTCTAAAGGCAAAGAAACAAAACAATAAATAAATAGGCTAATTAAATACTAAAGTAAATGAAGATAAAATAAATAACACATTCAAATCGTATATATATATAAACATAAAATAAAACAAAAACCATTAAGACAACTAAACAATATTTAACATTTTCGTTCTTTTTCCTTAGGCCACATTCAACATTTGCAGCGGGGGAGCTATATCAGAAAATAATTTCTCCAACAACATACTCAATCATTTTACTTTTGTGTGAATAAGTACAAATCACATCTTTTACAGAAAGCATACAGTTGAAATTTCTTCACAGAAATAGAAAGGCACTAAGATCAGACTAAAATCTAAGAGACAAATCACAATCATAAAACAAATGCCACGAATCTTCCTCACGTGCATTACAGAAACTACAATATTGTCAATGTCCATGAATTTAGAAAGAGCTAATTGACATGCGTAAATTTTGTGAAGTATTTTGAAATGTACGTCTTTAACGTTATCCAAAATACAATATTTATAAGGATTTGACTAGGACCTTTTCCAGTTAATATCAGACATTTTTGCATTTCAAAAAAATTCTCCTCTTGGCAATATTTTATGTTTTGATTGGAAGATTTGTCTAATATTTTATTATTACAAGCTGAAGAATGTATTGCAATACCATCAACTTTTAATTCTGGAAATATTCTTTCATTGCTTCCATAAGAAAGATGATTATTTATTAGTTGTATCAAGCCATTTGGAATAGCTTTAACCACTTGTTTAGATTTTTTAAAGAGGATGGGAAAATTGTAAACTTGCAAAAAGTATTCCTAAGACAAAATATTTCCACTCTCATAAAACATATCCATAACAAAAAAATAATGATTTACTCCTAGAAGTGCTGAGACAATTGTTCCATAAAAGCCTTTGTGATGAAAACAAATTTTCCAAGCCAATAATACTAGCCGGTGAAATTGAGATCATTTAACAGGTAACATCCCTTGAAGAAAGTTACATGTCAAAAGAAAGGACAACCCTCCAAGTTTTTGAAAGATACATTGTGGTATAAAAACCCACATTGAGTTGTAATATTTTTAGACAATTTCTTAACCAGTTAAGTTTAAAAATATTGTTAATGTCCAAAAAAAAAAATCAATCTTCTCTAATCCACCTTCTACTCTTTAGCCTGACATTTGTCTGTCTTTTTTTAATTGGTGAGGTTTATTTTTTCATATGAAATCTAAAAAGGATTTATTGATATCCTTGGAAATCTTATCACTAACATATAAGGAAAGAGCAGGGTAATCAAATCTATAGAGAGGCCCTCAGCTTTGGACAGCAGTACTCTCCCGAAAAATGGTAAGATCCCTTTGTAGCCAGTTATTCAAAATATGTTTAGTTTTCTTGATTTTTTACAGGAGGAGCTATAGTGGCTCACTTTTGTTTTTATGTTTTGTCATAATGGAGGAGACAGTCATGTACCTCAGACTTAGCCAAGACCGAGGCCAGGGGCCTGTTCCATAAAACAAGTTTACCAAATAAGCCAGGCTTATGGCAGATAGTCTGACTTATTTTAATACA